>CALYLW010002625.1:43764-76383 GCA_944989445.1 Ampullaceana balthica | reverse complement strand
AACACAGACAAACATTGAAATATGGAGGACTATTGAACTATCAATTAAACAAATTATTGACAGAAACAAATACACAGCACAGACAATTTTTGGAAGGAGCACAATTATAAACACATATGTCATCCCCAAAACAATATATACAGGAACAATATGGGAACCGCCACCAATAATATTAAAAGAAATTAACTCACACATAACTAAATACATATTCCAAGGAACAATACACAATATCAAACATACAACACTAATACAATCTAAGCAAATGGAGGAATAAACTTGCAAGACATACAAACAAAAATACAAGCACTCAGAATAAAATTTATAGGACAAGCCATTAAAAAAAGATCAGAAAATACATTCACACATTATTACTTAGGAATCAGAATAGGACATTTAATAGCAATTGATAACAGCACTGCACATTACATGGGTAGAAATCAATCACAATTTCATACAGCATGCATCAAAGCAATAAAAGGTAATGAAGAAGTATTACACAAAACAACCAAAGAAATATATACACATTTAATAAAAAGACAAGCAACACCTCTGAACAATAGAATTAAATGGACACAAGTTTATGGAATTACAAACACTGAGGAAACTTTTAAAAATACACATATCAAAGAAATACCAAATAAAGAAAAAGAAATAACATACAGACTAAATTACAATACAACACCAGTCTCATCAAGAAATTATAAAGACAGAGGGGCAAGAATAGGCTGTCCACTCTGTAGGTCAGGAGCTGATGAGACTGAACAACATTTATATCTCACATGCAATACAATTTTACAAACTAAAAACACACTCCAACAATTCATACAAGCAGGCACAATACACAAGGTAGATATAGACAAAGCAATAACACTAAACATAATACCAGACTCTATAAACAAGAAATAACAAACAATAAGCTTAAAAATACTTTCAAAGTACAGAAAACACATATGGCATCACAGACTTATGGCTTTTTTCCATAACAACAGTTACACAAACATAACATTAGAACACATGTTTAGACAAACAATTCAAAACATGATATTAAACATAACAGAAGATAATTAAGGTTTTTACGTTTAAGAAATAATATATAATGTACATTTTATTTGTTATAAAAAAAAATTAAAAAAAAATTATTAATCTAAGATATTCAAAATACAGTTTTGAAGATTTTTAAAAACCTTGATACAAACTCTTTTTTAAAATATAATTAACCCAGTGGCACGCCACTTGAACTCGATCCCTATAATTAGGGATATAATGTCAATTAAAAAGGTGTATTCTCCTACCCCGATAAACTTTCATTCAATTGTAAGAACTGATTTCATGGTTCGTAGTATAATACTTTGATGTGCTTCTTAAAAATAGTACATTTAATAAGAATTTCATATTAGCCAGATATTTGTAACTCGCGTGGCTACAAGTTTTATATTAATTTTATCATTTAAGAAAATTCTTTTTATAAAATTCGACACCCTTTAAATCATGAAACCAACACATTACTCAAATCTCACAGAATCTTTCTATAATAAATATAAACTTGACTTTTTATTATTATTATTTTTATTTTGTTGGTTTATATTTTCTATTTTTAAAAATATTTTAATTAAATGGAAATGGAGTCTATACACATTTTAAAAACAACTTTATGAAGATAAAAACATGTAGACTGTAGACTATACGTTGTATAGCGAATCTTTTAATAGCATGTAGACTTTAGACAAGCCGTTTTAAAGCAACTATGTTAATAGAGTGTGGTATGTACACACTGTCAATTGAGGCGAATATGTCCAACATTGTCTTATAAAATTGTACATGAATTCCTTTTTGTTGTTTTACAACAAAGACCCAGTATGATGATATTAATTTCTTGGGGAATATTTTCTTATCACCAGATTTACATCTATGACTCAGTATGATGATATTAATTTCTTGGGGAATATTTTCTTATCACCAGATTTACATCTATGACTCAGTATGATGATATTAATTTCTTGGGGAATATTTTCTTATCACCAGATTTACATCTATGACTCAGTATGATGATATTAATTTCTTGGGGAATATTTTCTTATCACCAGATTTACATCTATGACTCAGTATGATGATATTAATTTCTTGGGGAATATTTTCTTATCACCAGATTTACATCTATGACTCAGTATGATGATATTAATTTCTTGGGGAATATTTTCTTATCACCAGATTTACATCTATGACTCAGTATGATGATATTAATTTCTTGGGGAATATTTTCTTATCACCTTACATCGACCTGATGATATTACGATATCTATGACTCAGTATGATGATATTAATTTCTTGGGGAATATTTTCTTATCACCAGATTTACATCTATGACTCAGTATGATGATATTAATTTCTTGGGGAATATTTTCTTATCACCAGATTTACATCTATGACTCAGTATGATGATATTAATTTCTTGGGGAATATTTTCTTATCACCAGATTTACATCTATGACTCAGTATGATGATATTAATTTCTTGGGGAATATTTTCTTATCACCAGATTTACATCTATGACTCAGTATGATGATATTAATTTCTTGGGGAATATTTTCTTATCACCAGATTTACATCTATGACTCAGTATGATGATATTAATTTCTTGGGGAATATTTTCTTATCACCAGATTTACATCTATGACTCAGTATGATGATATTAATTTCTTGGGGAATATTTTCTTATCACCAGATTTACATCTATGACTCAGTATGATGATATTAATTTCTTGGGGAATATTTTCTTATCACCAGATTTACATCTATGACTCAGTATGATGATATTAATTTCTTGGGGAATATTTTCTTATCACCAGATTTACATCTATGACTCAGTATGATGATATTAATTTCTTGGGGAATATTTTCTTATCACCAGATTTACATCTATGACTCAGTATGATGATATTAATTTCTTGGGGAATATTTTCTTATCACCAGATTTACATCTATGACTCAGTATGATGATATTAATTTCTTGGGGAATATTTTCTTATCACCAGATTTACATCTATGACTCAGTATGATGATATTAATTTCTTGGGGAATATTTTCTTATCACCAGATTTACATCTATGACTCAGTATGATGATATTAATTTCTTGGGGAATATTTTCTTATCACCAGATTTACATCTATGACTCAGTATGATGATATTAATTTCTTGGGGAATATTTTCTTATCACCAGATTTACATCTATGACTCAGTATGATGATATTAATTTCTTGGGGAATATTTTCTTATCACCAGATTTACATCTATGACTCAGTATGATGATATTAATTTCTTGGGGAATATTTTCTTATCACCAGATTTACATCTATGACTCAGTATGATGATATTAATTTCTTGGGGAATATTTTCTTATCACCAGATTTACATCTATGACTCAGTATGATGATATTAATTTCTTGGGGAATATTTTCTTATCACCAGATTTACATCTATGACTCAGTATGATGATATTAATTTCTTGGGGAATATTTTCTTATCACCAGATTTACATCTATGACTCAGTATGATGATATTAATTTCTTGGGGAATATTTTCTTATCACCAGATTTACATCTATGACTCAGTATGATGATATTAATTTCTTGGGGAATATTTTCTTATCACCAGATTTACATCTATGACTCAGTATGATGATATTAATTTCTTGGGGAATATTTTCTTATCACCAGATTTACATCTATGACTCAGTATGATGATATTAATTTCTTGGGGAATATTTTCTTATCACCAGATTTACATCTATGACTCAGTATGATGATATTAATTTCTTGGGGAATATTTTCTTATCACCAGATTTACATCTATGACTCAGTATGATGATATTAATTTCTTGGGGAATATTTTCTTATCACCAGATTTACATCTATGACTCAGTATGATGATATTAATTTCTTGGGGAATATTTTCTTATCACCAGATTTACATCTATGACTCAGTATGATGATATTAATTTCTTGGGGAATATTTTCTTATCACCAGATTTACATCTATGACTCAGTATGATGATATTAATTTCTTGGGGAATATTTTCTTATCACCAGATTTACATCTATGACTCAGTATGATGATATTAATTTCTTGGGGAATATTTTCTTATCACCAGATTTACATCTATGACTCAGTATGATGATATTAATTTCTTGGGGAATATTTTCTTATCACCAGATTTACATCTATGACTCAGTATGATGATATTAATTTCTTGGGGAATATTTTCTTATCACCAGATTTACATCTATGACTCAGTATGATGATATTAATTTCTTGGGGAATATTTTCTTATCACCAGATTTACATCTATGACTCAGTATGATGATATTAATTTCTTGGGGAATATTTTCTTATCACCAGATTTACATCTATGACTCAGTATGATGATATTAATTTCTTGGGGAATATTTTCTTATCACCAGATTTACATCTATGACTCAGTATGATGATATTAATTTCTTGGGGAATATTTTCTTATCACCAGATTTACATCTATGACTCAGTATGATGATATTAATTTCTTGGGGAATATTTTCTTATCACCAGATTTACATCTATGACTCAGTATGATGATATTAATTTCTTGGGGAATATTTTCTTATCACCAGATTTACATCTATGACTCAGTATGATGATATTAATTTCTTGGGGAATATTTTCTTATCACCAGATTTACATCTATGACTCAGTATGATGATATTAATTTCTTGGGGAATATTTTCTTATCACCAGATTTACATCTATGACTCAGTATGATGATATTAATTTCTTGGGGAATATTTTCTTATCACCAGATTTACATCTATGACTCAGTATGATGATATTAATTTCTTGGGGAATATTTTCTTATCACCAGATTTACATCTATGACTCAGTATGATGATATTAATTTCTTGGGGAATATTTTCTTATCACCAGATTTACATCTATGACTCAGTATGATGATATTAATTTCTTGGGGAATATTTTCTTATCACCAGATTTACATCTATGACTCAGTATGATGATATTAATTTCTTGGGGAATATTTTCTTATCACCAGATTTACATCTATGACTCAGTATGATGATATTAATTTCTTGGGGAATATTTTCTTATCACCAGATTTACATCTATGACTCAGTATGATGATATTAATTTCTTGGGGAATATTTTCTTATCACCAGATTTACATCTATGACTCAGTATGATGATATTAATTTCTTGGGGAATATTTTCTTATCACCAGATTTACATCTATGACTCAGTATGATGATATTAATTTCTTGGGGAATATTTTCTTATCACCAGATTTACATCTATGACTCAGTATGATGATATTAATTTCTTGGGGAATATTTTCTTATCACCAGATTTACATCTATGACTCAGTATGATGATATTAATTTCTTGGGGAATATTTTCTTATCACCAGATTTACATCTATGACTCAGTATGATGATATTAATTTCTTGGGGAATATTTTCTTATCACCAGATTTACATCTATGACTCAGTATGATGATATTAATTTCTTGGGGAATATTTTCTTATCACCAGATTTACATCTATGACTCAGTATGATGATATTAATTTCTTGGGGAATATTTTCTTATCACCAGATTTACATCTATGACTCAGTATGATGATATTAATTTCTTGGGGAATATTTTCTTATCACCAGATTTACATCTATGACTCAGTATGATGATATTAATTTCTTGGGGAATATTTTCTTATCACCAGATTTACATCTATGACTCAGTATGATGATATTAATTTCTTGGGGAATATTTTCTTATCACCAGATTTACATCTATGACTCAGTATGATGATATTAATTTCTTGGGGAATATTTTCTTATCACCAGATTTACATCTATGACTCAGTATGATGATATTAATTTCTTGGGGAATATTTTCTTATCACCAGATTTACATCTATGACTCAGTATGATGATATTAATTTCTTGGGGAATATTTTCTTATCACCAGATTTACATCTATGACTCAGTATGATGATATTAATTTCTTGGGGAATATTTTCTTATCACCAGATTTACATCTATGACTCAGTATGATGATATTAATTTCTTGGGGAATATTTTCTTATCACCAGATTTACATCTATGACTCAGTATGATGATATTAATTTCTTGGGGAATATTTTCTTATCACCAGATTTACATCTATGACTCAGTATGATGATATTAATTTCTTGGGGAATATTTTCTTATCACCAGATTTACATCTATGACTCAGTATGATGATATTAATTTCTTGGGGAATATTTTCTTATCACCAGATTTACATCTATGACTCAGTATGATGATATTAATTTCTTGGGGAATATTTTCTTATCACCAGATTTACATCTATGACTCAGTATGATGATATTAATTTCTTGGGGAATATTTTCTTATCACCAGATTTACATCTATGACTCAGTATGATGATATTAATTTCTTGGGGAATATTTTCTTATCACCAGATTTACATCTATGACTCAGTATGATGATATTAATTTCTTGGGGAATATTTTCTTATCACCAGATTTACATCTATGACTCAGTATGATGATATTAATTTCTTGGGGAATATTTTCTTATCACCAGATTTACATCTATGACTCAGTATGATGATATTAATTTCTTGGGGAATATTTTCTTATCACCAGATTTACATCTATGACTCAGTATGATGATATTAATTTCTTGGGGAATATTTTCTTATCACCAGATTTACATCTATGACTCAGTATGATGATATTAATTTCTTGGGGAATATTTTCTTATCACCAGATTTACATCTATGACTCAGTATGATGATATTAATTTCTTGGGGAATATTTTCTTATCACCAGATTTACATCTATGACTCAGTATGATGATATTAATTTCTTGGGGAATATTTTCTTATCACCAGATTTACATCTATGACTCAGTATGATGATATTAATTTCTTGGGGAATATTTTCTTATCACCAGATTTACATCTATGACTCAGTATGATGATATTAATTTCTTGGGGAATATTTTCTTATCACCAGATTTACATCTATGACTCAGTATGATGATATTAATTTCTTGGGGAATATTTTCTTATCACCAGATTTACATCTATGACTCAGTATGATGATATTAATTTCTTGGGGAATATTTTCTTATCACCAGATTTACATCTATGACTCAGTATGATGATATTAATTTCTTGGGGAATATTTTCTTATCACCAGATTTACATCTATGACTCAGTATGATGATATTAATTTCTTGGGGAATATTTTCTTATCACCAGATTTACATCTATGACTCAGTATGATGATATTAATTTCTTGGGGAATATTTTCTTATCACCAGATTTACATCTATGACTCAGTATGATGATATTAATTTCTTGGGGAATATTTTCTTATCACCAGATTTACATCTATGACTCAGTATGATGATATTAATTTCTTGGGGAATATTTTCTTATCACCAGATTTACATCTATGACTCAGTATGATGATATTAATTTCTTGGGGAATATTTTCTTATCACCAGATTTACATCTATGACTCAGTATGATGATATTAATTTCTTGGGGAATATTTTCTTATCACCAGATTTACATCTATGACTCAGTATGATGATATTAATTTCTTGGGGAATATTTTCTTATCACCAGATTTACATCTATGACTCAGTATGATGATATTAATTTCTTGGGGAATATTTTCTTATCACCAGATTTACATCTATGACTCAGTATGATGATATTAATTTCTTGGGGAATATTTTCTTATCACCAGATTTACATCTATGACTCAGTATGATGATATTAATTTCTTGGGGAATATTTTCTTATCACCAGATTTACATCTATGACTCAGTATGATGATATTAATTTCTTGGGGAATATTTTCTTATCACCAGATTTACATCTATGACTCAGTATGATGATATTAATTTCTTGGGGAATATTTTCTTATCACCAGATTTACATCTATGACTCAGTATGATGATATTAATTTCTTGGGGAATATTTTCTTATCACCAGATTTACATCTATGACTCAGTATGATGATATTAATTTCTTGGGGAATATTTTCTTATCACCAGATTTACATCTATGACTCAGTATGATGATATTAATTTCTTGGGGAATATTTTCTTATCACCAGATTTACATCTATGACTCAGTATGATGATATTAATTTCTTGGGGAATATTTTCTTATCACCAGATTTACATCTATGACTCAGTATGATGATATTAATTTCTTGGGGAATATTTTCTTATCACCAGATTTACATCTATGACTCAGTATGATGATATTAATTTCTTGGGGAATATTTTCTTATCACCAGATTTACATCTATGACTCAGTATGATGATATTAATTTCTTGGGGAATATTTTCTTATCACCAGATTTACATCTATGACTCAGTATGATGATATTAATTTCTTGGGGAATATTTTCTTATCACCAGATTTACATCTATGACTCAGTATGATGATATTAATTTCTTGGGGAATATTTTCTTATCACCAGATTTACATCTATGACTCAGTATGATGATATTAATTTCTTGGGGAATATTTTCTTATCACCAGATTTACATCTATGACTCAGTATGATGATATTAATTTCTTGGGGAATATTTTCTTATCACCAGATTTACATCTATGACTCAGTATGATGATATTAATTTCTTGGGGAATATTTTCTTATCACCAGATTTACATCTATGACTCAGTATGATGATATTAATTTCTTGGGGAATATTTTCTTATCACCAGATTTACATCTATGACTCAGTATGATGATATTAATTTCTTGGGGAATATTTTCTTATCACCAGATTTACATCTATGACTCAGTATGATGATATTAATTTCTTGGGGAATATTTTCTTATCACCAGATTTACATCTATGACTCAGTATGATGATATTAATTTCTTGGGGAATATTTTCTTATCACCAGATTTACATCTATGACTCAGTATGATGATATTAATTTCTTGGGGAATATTTTCTTATCACCAGATTTACATCTATGACTCAGTATGATGATATTAATTTCTTGGGGAATATTTTCTTATCACCAGATTTACATCTATGACTCAGTATGATGATATTAATTTCTTGGGGAATATTTTCTTATCACCAGATTTACATCTATGACTCAGTATGATGATATTAATTTCTTGGGGAATATTTTCTTATCACCAGATTTACATCTATGACTCAGTATGATGATATTAATTTCTTGGGGAATATTTTCTTATCACCAGATTTACATCTATGACTCAGTATGATGATATTAATTTCTTGGGGAATATTTTCTTATCACCAGATTTACATCTATGACTCAGTATGATGATATTAATTTCTTGGGGAATATTTTCTTATCACCAGATTTACATCTATGACTCAGTATGATGATATTAATTTCTTGGGGAATATTTTCTTATCACCAGATTTACATCTATGACTCAGTATGATGATATTAATTTCTTGGGGAATATTTTCTTATCACCAGATTTACATCTATGACTCAGTATGATGATATTAATTTCTTGGGGAATATTTTCTTATCACCAGATTTACATCTATGACTCAGTATGATGATATTAATTTCTTGGGGAATATTTTCTTATCACCAGATTTACATCTATGACTCAGTATGATGATATTAATTTCTTGGGGAATATTTTCTTATCACCAGATTTACATCTATGACTCAGTATGATGATATTAATTTCTTGGGGAATATTTTCTTATCACCAGATTTACATCTATGACTCAGTATGATGATATTAATTTCTTGGGGAATATTTTCTTATCACCAGATTTACATCTATGACTCAGTATGATGATATTAATTTCTTGGGGAATATTTTCTTATCACCAGATTTACATCTATGACTCAGTATGATGATATTAATTTCTTGGGGAATATTTTCTTATCACCAGATTTACATCTATGACTCCAAATATTCATTTAAATTTGTATTACATTAAATGATTTCATTGGTAAAACTACACCAATGTCCTTTATCCAGAAGAACGATTAACATTCTTAAAGTGTTATTATACCTACGACATATTTCCTTTATCATGGATCTGGGTGTATTTCATGTGCTGTCTATGGAAGGACAATTAGAAATAAATTAAAAATATTTTAAAAAAAAATATATATATATATATTTCTGCAAGTGGCATTCCACTGACTTCGATCCCTATAATTAGGGATACAATGACATTCAAATGCAATTATTTTCATACCAACCGGTTAACTCTCAATCCAAATAAAACATAACCATGTCTCTATTTTATGCTAATATTCTATTTATAATATTTCATAAGATTGGTAACTTGAACGCAGAAATAAAATCAACATAATTAAAATTGACTTAGTTACTAATATATTTATAGAGAAAATCATTGACGATTAGTATTTTGTTATAATTGATAAAAATGTTGCCCAACATTTAACACCTTTTGTTCTCAAGCGACATGTGTATAAAAGAACTCATATTTCCAGTTCTTGGCAGTCAAGAGCATAGTTTGATAAGGTAAACAATTTACCGACCACGATCACAAAAATCGTTGAAGACAAGTGCCTATTATTTTCAAAATTGTTGGATGACATGTAGCATATAACTACCCGAATTCATGCCATATTTTGTAGGGCTGTAGGGCTTGCATAGGCTTGTGTCGTTACCACTTCCGCACACGGAAAATAGTGCACCGGTCCCCGCGGCAATGGAACGATTCCTGCTGGTCCACCTTAAGAAAGAGTTTGAGAAGCACAGGACTAAAACACTTATTTATATTCATTAGAATCATTTTTAAACATTGTTGATTAAAGAAGTAATATTTTAGTGGCGTGCCGGCTAATGAAGCGTTGCGTGCCAACTGAGACATTCCTGATAATATATGTAAAATAGGGCTGAAGACACCCTCATGAAAGATAACAGCAGGGCTAGGCAGGCCTTAGATTGGAATCCCAGGGCAAACGACAACGAAGAAGACCCAAGCGTACATGGAGACGGAGCATGTTGGTCGAGGCTGGAAGGACTGGGAAGAGCTGTGAAGAGCTGTGAAGAGCTGGGAAGAATTTAAGTGACTGGCAAGGAACCGTGTAGAGTGGCGAGCTTTGACATTGGCCCTATGTTCCACAAATAACTCAAAGGAAAAATGATGATGATGAGGGGTGTGGAGATAAAGATTAATAAATCGATTAATCATTAACTAATTTGATCGATAAATTCGATTAAAATTTAAGAAAATATTTATATTATTGTATTTAATAGTTTTTAGTTTATATTTTTGTTACATACTTTTCCCTCGTATTATCATTGTTTATTTAGAGTTGCACTGGTAAACACAAAGGTTATTCTTCCTCATTTCTTACATAGCATAACGAATTTGATGTGTTACGTCACTAAATTTGTGAGCCATGGAATTACTGCGACTAAACCGATTTCGCGAAATAATGATTATTGACTTAACGGGATCTACATATGTATAATAAAATATAAATTATAAAAATTAATCGATCAATCGATTAAATTTTTTCCCTATTATTCGAACATTTTATTCTAATCAGTATCAGCCCAAATGTAAATATAAATATTTAGTTACTGAACTTACAATATTAAAAATAATAATTTGCAAGCATTAGCAATAACATACATGAAATATTAATATTATGCGCTATAAAAACTATAAATTGCTAACAATATTAATCCTCAAATAGATTTCATTTTTAAATCCATTAACCGTTTTGTCGTGGTCGGTCATTAGGCCAGAAAAACGAAGGACAAAAATGACCCACTTCCCATGATCCTATCAAGCTGAAATTATGCACAGGAACTTGTGACTTCTAACAATGCATTGTGTCAAAACTTCAAATCGATCGAAAGTACCGTAATTAAATTAATGAATTTTTAGTTTATCTATATGTATCTCAATGTATCCGTCTTCTATATGTCACCTTTACGGGTCAATGGAGTTCAATGCAGCCATCGATGACCCCATTTTCGTGTTTTACAACAAAGTAAGTTCAGTCATATTCAATCTGTAAATGTGTGTTGCGCGGTGCGTATTTTATTAAACGTAATCAATAATTTTATTTATGTCTTATATTTAAGGGATTTAAAGTCAATAACTTTGTTTTTATGGGTTGTTTAATTCTTACATAAAATTGTCGGGCGTTGAAATGATCTGATTGTGCCACGGAGAGCATAGTGTGTCTATAATTTCAAAGGGAAGTTAATACACAAATGTGCGCAAATATCTTTAGACCTTGGTGGAGAGCATAGATACTGAGGTAAACAATATCACGAGCTGCAATGTCTATTGACTTCTGTCAGTCAAATGATTATTTATGCTTTTAAAATATGTTTGGTATCATACAAGAAATATTGTCTATTTACAATACACTCTATCATTAAACAGAAATGCTAATGAATAAATACAATAATAAAAAAAAACTGTGAAAAACAAGTTTTGGGCTATAAATCCTTCATGTAGTAGACATAACTAAAGGAATGTTTATTATAGAATAATACGCAGCGTAAGACAATCCAAAATTACAATATTGTAGTTATGTCTAGTGAAAAATGTTTTAATATAATGCGCATCGATCGGGTAAATATTTTTATAAAGTATTGTCAATATAATATGCACCTTTTTGCGCGACAGGAAAGGTTGTTAGATATAATACGCACCGCGACACTCTAGCTCCAAAGTTAACATGTTACATAGAGATTAATAAAAATAATCTTAAAATTCATTAATTTAATTCACATTTTAAAAATGACAGTAAAGAAAAAGTATGAACAAATTTACATTTGTTGTGAAAGGACTTTACAATTGCAATCTTAACGACCAATCTTTTAAAAATTATTTTAAAAAATTTTAACTTAACATTTATGTACAAAATAATTATTCAAGTGTTTCATTAGCATCTATTTAGTATCACCGTCGTTTTGACCCTTTATGTTTGATGAGAAATGTTGCGTGAACAGTGCAGCCTGTTTGTTGTGCGCTTCTTTCTTTAATGGAAATGCCTCTTTCTATAAAGTGCCTGTTTCTAAGGCACAGCATATTTGTATGTATTTTTTAAAAATTATATATACATATATATTAAATAAAGTAATAGATTCTTTACTTTTAAATAATTCACAAATTTATTTTAATTATTTAACCTCTCCTATTTAATCTTTCTATTATAGACACGCTCTAAATATAGATTAACTAGGTTGTGCTGCGGCGCCGTGGCGCCTGCGGCGCCCACTTTTATTTAGGGTGCCTACGGCCCCCACTTTTTTTCAAAACCCAACAAACTTGTCCTTGTATGATATATACGTAATATTAAACTTCCTTAAATGTACACAAAGTAATTTATAATAGGGGTTGTAGGGCGCCTACGGCACCCACTTTTTTTCAAAACCCAACAAACTTGTCCTTGTATTATAGATACGTAATATTAAACCTCCTTAAACGTACACAAAGTATTTTATAATAGGGGTTGTAGGGCGCCTACGGCACCCACTTTTTTTCAAAACCCAACAAACTTGTCCTTGTCTTATAGATACGTAATATTAAACCTCCTTAAATGTACACAAAGTATTTTATAATAGGGGTTGTAGGGCGCCTACGGCACCCACTTTTTTTCAAAACCCAACAAACTTGTCCTTGTATTATAGATACGTAATATTAAACTTCCTTAAATGTACACAAAGTATTTTATAATAGGGGTTGTAGGGCGCCTACGGCACCCACTTTTTTTCAAAACCCAACAAACTTGTCCTTGTATTATAGATACGTAATATTAAACGTCCTTAAATGTACACAAAGTATTTTATAATAGGGGTTGTAGGGCGCCTACGGCACCCACTTTTTTTCAAAACCCAACAAACTTGTCCTTGTATTATAGATACGTAATATTAAACCTCCTTAAACGTACACAAAGTATTTTATAATAGGGGTTGTAGGGCGCCTACGGCACCCACTTTTTTTCAAAACCCAACAAACTTGTCCTTGTCTTATAGATACGTAATATTAAACCTCCTTAAATGTACACAAAGTATTTTATAATAGGGGTTGTAGGGCGCCTACGGCACCCACTTTTTTTCAAAACCCAACAAACTTGTCCTTGTATTATAGATACGTAATATTAAACTTCCTTAAATGTACACAAAGTATTTTATAATAGGGGTTGTAGGGCGCCTACGGCACCCACTTTTTTTCAAAACCCAACAAACTTGTCCTTGTATTATAGATACGTAATATTAAACGTCCTTAAATGTACACAAAGTATTCTATAATAGGGGTTGTAGGGCGCCTACGGCACCCACTTTTTTTTTGTTAAAAGCCCAAATAACTTATCCTTGTATGATAAATACGAAATATTCCTGAAAAGGAAACAAAGTATTTTATAATATTTTTTACTGTGCTAATCACCACACGATTTTTTAAGTAAATTTTAGAAAGCAGCGCACCAAATTACTGCACCACAAAATAACTATTTGTGTCAGTCAGCACTGCTTACAACACACAATTTTTAAAAAAAAAGCAGAATGATGTCCCTTAGTGTTAGGCATGAGGCAGTCAGCGATAGTTGAGCGTAAATATATATGATTGTGCGTCCTAAGCGTATCAATGGTTAATGTCGAGTTAGTATATAAGCAATATAATAGACAGAGTCACAGGTTGGATCCGTAGCGCTGTGACGTCAATTTTTAGCTTATATTTAAGTATATATACAAGGTGTGTATCAGGAGGTGTGCAAAATTATACAAAAATCTAATAGATTCTAAAAAAATAGTATATGACGTCATAGTTTTAGCGTATATTTTAATTTTGGAAAAGAGAGCGATGCAAAAGGAGGATTTGAGGATTTATAATTATAAAATTCTTTGTGTTCATTTCAGGAAGCTTAATAAAACTATATAATTTGCAATTGTCACGCAATTCAGTCAATCTGTCCTGACGCTACTAATTTTAGAAAGCAGGGAAAACCAAATTACTGCACCAAAGCATCAAAAGTTGTGCAAATTAAATATGCGCTGTGAAAAAATATTATATGAAGTCATTGTTTTCGCTCATATTTTAATTTTGGAAAAAGGATCAATGTAAAAAGAGAACTTGATGATGGTTAATTATAAAATGAAAACATAAAATGGGCGCCGCAGGCGCCCTGCAACCACTATTATAAAATACTTTTGTACATTTCAGAAAGTTTAATATTTCGTATTTATCAAACAAGGAGAAGTTAGTTGGGCTTTTGAAAAAGTCGGCGCCGTAGGCACCCTAAAAAAAGTGCATTTTTTATAAAATAATTAGATTTCAGCTGAAAACTTCCGTCATTTTTGACGGGTGTACGCTAGTATTTCATATTTATCAAACAAGAATAAGTTACTTGGGCTTTTTACCAAAAACGTAGGCGCCGTATGTGCCCTACGCCTACAGCCCAAGTGGGTGCCGTAGGCGCCCTAAATTCTATTTTTAATCGACAAACTCCTTCCATAACTTCTCATTTTTCTATAATTATTTTCTTTTATTCATAATTTATTAATAAATAATAAACTCAAATGTTTGAAAATAGTAAAACTATTATTCAAATTACATACACAAATAGAAATGTATTTACAAAACGTAAACAAAGTAAACCAAAAAACACAAATACAAACAAAATTTTGTAATAAAAAAATATAATGACAATGTGTCAATGTGATCTTTGGGATTGCATATCTTTGGCCAGTGCCTCATAATTAGGAGAGTATGACGATTATAATCTTAGCAAACAATCATAAAGATGCTCATCGGTGATTCAAGATATATATCTTGATTTTATTAAGTTCATGTTTGAAAACAATGATTCGCATAAATATATCGAGCCGAAAATTGATTCAGTTTTATGAGCCATATGAGAGTCTTCTCTGATACTCTTCAAGTTCTCCTGACTGCTATTCTACATTTTCTTATTTCATCGTCTCTTTTGCAGTCTTTCTCGGCCCATTATTTTCAGAGTTGTAAGCATGCATCAATCAAATTGTAATTGTAATGAAATAGAAAAAAATATCCACATATTTTTTTTAAAGAATTAACTCATAGATTGCCCCTAACGCTATGCTGAATCTAATAATTAATGTTGTTGTAAATGTCTGTTTCATTAATTCTCCATTTATATTAAATTATATAAAGCACTTATTCTTGTATAAAAAAAAATACTTAACGTGTTCTAAGGTTTAAAAATCCCTTTTTACAGGGAGCGAAGTTAAGTGGCATGCCACTTTTATTAAATAGATATGTTTGTTTATTTGAATTCCTTAAACGTGTATATTAAATTGTATATACGATTAACTGTTGATACTCTAATATTTCCTTGTATCCAGTGATAAACTTTACTTCAAAAATTTCATGTAAAACAAATAGTTCTTTGTTCTTCATATTTGTAAATAGTTAAAAAAAAATATTTACATGCTTTTGATAATGTAGAGGTAATAATGTATGGACCAATGGGCGCATAAACTAAAAAGTAATAATATATCATGAAACGTTCTGACTTGGCAATAATAAAAACGTTTATGTGAATTACCAACACGAGTATATTAAATTGTAAATATGATTAATTTTTTATAATTTAATCTTTTCTGTTATCCTGTGACAAAACTTTGCTTAATACATTTCATGCAAGATAAATACTTCTTTGTTATTAACATGTGCTAAAATTACATTTTATTTTTTACATATTTTGGTAATGTTGTGGTAATAATGTATGGACAAATGGTCGAATAAACTGCTAAGACATAATCATCAATGAAGCTTAAACGGCTTCATATCACAGATGTGCTTGATGCGGATCACATTACAGTCACATAATTTATTTTTAACGCACTGTGCTGTATTATCGGTTTGTGTTTGGTATAAAAATTAAAGATTTCTAATTTAGAAGGCAAAAGAGAGATTTATAACTGAGATAATGAGTCAACCGCATATGTTAAACTTCAGAAGCATCAGACCCACGTTTTTAGTCATATTAAATGGTAGTGCTTGAACTAATAAGTTTTAACTTATTTTCTTCTTTTTAGTCCGCTTATTAAAAGGTGGTTTTTAAAAATATATTTCTTACTTCTATATATTACAAATTAATATTAGCTCAAACTATTACGTCAATTCACAATATTTTATGGATAGAAACGCGTTCTTGTTAATCTCACACCCAAATGTGTATTATTTTACGTCGAAATTTTCAATAAGTTATTTTATTATCGGGAGTTACCCCGCATAGGGGCTTCACACTGACTGACTGACGGGCGCGCTTCTGCGCAATATATATATACTAGGGGCAAGTACCCGGCTTCGCCCGGGTTTAACAACAGCAGCAACAAAAACAAAAAAACCAACAACAGCAACAAAACAACAAAAACAAACAACAAAAACAAACAACAACTACAACAACAACAGCAACAACAACAAAGCAACAAAAACAAAACAACAACTACAACAAGAACAGCAACAACAACAGCAACAACGACAAAACCAACAACAGCAACAGCAACAAAACAACAAAAACAAAACAACAACAAAAAAACAACAAAATCAACAACAAAACAACAATAAAACAACTACAACAACAACAGCAACAACAACAAAGCAACAACAACAGCAACAGCAACAACAACAGCAACAATAACAGCAACAACAACAAAAACAACAACAGCAACAACTACAAAAACAAAACATCAACAAAAAAATCAACAACAAAACAACAACAAAACAACAACTACAACAACAACAATAACAAAGCAACAACAACAAAACAACAACTACAACAACAAAACAACAAAAGCAACAACAACAAAGCAACAACAACAAAAAAATATTTTATGGCGATAATCGCCTTCTTGTTAATCTCGACACCAAAATGTTTATTAATTTGCGTCATTATTTTACGTCTTAATTTTCAATAATTTTTATTTTATATAGCTCATATAGGGAAAAACTACATTTTGGGCCCCCGGGCCCCAGTATCTTATATGTAAGGAACGAAACCTGTTTAATAACCTTTCCGGTATAATTTTGTGTACGTGTACCAAATTTCACGTTATTTGGTTGTCTGGATCTCGAGTTATGAGGGAACAGACAGACAACCAGACAGACAACAAATGCCTCTTATATATATAGATATATATATATATATATATATATATATATATATATATATATATATATATATATGATATTGTGTTGTTCTTTTGGTGTAGAAATTGTGTCTGTATTTTGTCAGAGAGCTAGAACACTTTATCTTAAAACAAATTTTTATTGTAACATCTGATGTACATTACAGTGTAATTGCCCGTGATCGCTGCACCACAAAGCACCGGTACAAATATATGTTAATAATGTGTTATTCTTGAGAAAATTTAGGTTCGAAGATATCAAGTTTAATTTCTTTTAACGTCATTTAAACTTTTATTTACAATACCATTACACATTTTTATAAACTTGAGTTACTTGAATACAATTTTTGGAGTAAATTAAACTGAAGTTTAAAAACTAAAATTCAAATAAAAACATTTTAAATGTTTCATTTATTGATACCTACAGCAACTTTAAAATTAATATATTAAGGTTTATGTATATGTATCCATAGATGAATCACTATTGTGTTCTAGAACTTGCTGAATTATATATAATTCTTTAAGTGGCATGCCACTGACTTCGATCTCTATAATTAGGGAAACCATGACATTCAAATGCAATGATTTTCGTACCAACCAGTTAACACTAAATCCGAGTAAAACATAATCATTTCTCTATTTTATGCTATTTTTTATTCATACATTTTCATATGATTGGTAACTTGAACGAAGAAATAAAATCAACATAATTAAAATTGACATAGTTACTAATATATTCATAGAGAAAATCATTGACGATTAGTATATTAAAAAAATAATTAATAAAAATCTGCCCCAACATTTGACACCTTTTATTCTCAGACGACATTTTATATATGAATCCATACTCCTACCACATAGCGATGAAGAACATAGCTTGGCAAAGTAAACTAGTTACCAAAAATGTCAATAAAGATCGTTGAAGACAAGTAGAAGACAAGTGACTATTCTTTTCAAAGTTTTTAGATGACGCCTATCATATATTCACGCCTTATGTTTTAGGGCTGTATTGCATGCATGGGTTTGTGTCGCTACCACTTCTGCACGAGGAAAAGAGTGCACCGGTCCCCGGCTAAATGGAAATAATTCCTGCCGGTCCACCATACCAAAATGTTTGAGAAGCACTGGAATAAAACACTAATTTAAATTCAATAGAATCATTTTTAAAAAAAAATTAAGTAAGGAAGTAGTATTTTAGTCGTGTGCCGGCTAATGAGACTTTGCGTGCCAATGGGGCTCGCGTGTCATAGGTTTGCCATCACATAACTAGAATGTAATTTTAAGTAATCTCACATTAAATGAACATTCAAATAAGATTAGCTTTAAATATTGAGTCTTCTTGTCCACGAGGTACATCCAGCGATCATCGTTGGCGTCTGCGAAACCTCCAAGGGCATAAGCCAACTACGAGACACCTCCAGGCATTTATATCCTGCGCCAGCCTTTTCAGAATCTTCCATTCATGGCAAATTCTCTTGGTGTACGCCTCCAATTCTCGGTGTCAAGTGTTTCTTTGACGGCCTCTTTTCCACTTACCCTGTGGGTTCCATTTCAGGGCTTGCTTTATTGTATTAGAAGCAGGTTTTCTGAGTGTATGACCAAACCACCTCAATTGCTTCTGAAGAATCTCTTCCTCAATTGACTTCTGTTTTGTCCGCCGACAAAGTTCCCGGTTGCTGATTTTGTCCGGCTAGTGAATTCTGAGAATTATTCTTATACAATTGTTGATAAAAGACTGGATTCTGGTCAGGTTTACGGCCGTTGTTCTCCACGTTTCGGCTCCATATAGCAGCATAGCTTAAAAATCCTTACTTTTAACTTGCTGCTCAAGTTGTTGGAGTTCCAAACATTCTTGAGTTGCTGGAAGGCTGCTCTTGCTTTTCCGATCCTTATTTTAACATCAGCGTCTGTACCGCCTTGTTTATCTACCACGCTGCAAGGTAAACAAAACTGTCCACCTCCTCAAAGCCTTCTCCTTCAAGCATGTTGTTAAGTCTCTATGTTTAGGTGGATTGTGCCTTGCTCTCCGCTACACACAACATACACAAGAGATGACACAAGTCTGTGTAACGATGCACTGTTTATTCTACTATAAACAACTGTACAACTGGCTGTCTTGCCTTGACATAAAATACATCTATATATAACGGCTGTATGCTCAAGCATGCCCTCGGTCCGACCCGACCGCTTCTGGGCGACGTTAAACTCAAATCTGTTTTACTGCAACCCTGCAGCTCCCCAGTCTATCCTGACCGGTCTGACCGCACAACACTGTGCGAAGTACACACTCTCTGCAACACCCCGCACTCGTCTCGACTACTCTCTTATATACCCCCCAACTGGTCTCAACTGACCCTGGCGTGTCCTCCGCTCATGTCCCTGACATATCCCGTGTGACCAGAAGTTCACTCAGACATCACTAGACATTATTCCCGTGATAGGAGTTCATACCCGTCAACAACGCCTTGACCCGACTCCAACACTGGCTCACAACAATCTCACCACAATCATTCGCAGTGATTCTCATACCCTGACACATGTATGGTAATGAACTGGTGTCATTAACCTTGAGGATTTTACTCTTCCCTTCGTGTATGGTGAGAACCATGCGAGCAGAAGTGGCTGCGACAATGTTTGTTTTCTCCTGCATCTGTTGTTGGGTATGTGCAAAAAGGGCAAGATCATCAGCAAAGTCAAGATCATGAAGTTGATCCCACAAGGTCCATTGCATGCCAATCTTTTTCTGCTGTGTGGATGTTTTCATCTTCCAGTCAATGGCTAACAGGAACAGGAAGGGTAACAGCAAGCAACATTGTCTCACACCAGTCTTTATATGCCAAACAACTTTATAATGTGTTGTACAAATCGAAAACATTCCTGATAATTTACGTAAATTAGAGCTGCGGAAATTAAAGATTAAATAATCAATTAATAATTAAAAAAGTTATTCGATAAACTACATTTGATCGATTAAATTCGATTTAAATTTAAGAAAACATTTCTAATATTTTTTTCCAAATTATCAATCAATATATATATATGTATATATATATATATATATATATATATATATATATATATATATATATATATATATATATATATATGTATATATATATATATAAATATATATATATATATATATATATATATATATATATATATATATATATATATAATTCTCTTCATGGAACTATGCGAGACACCACGACGCAAGAAAGTATGTGCAAACAAGCATGAAGAATGACCCACGCTGGGGTCAACTAAACACAGTTAACGGTTGGCAAGCAAAGGTAATGGAGGGGTTACCAACAATGTTCTTTGCGTTTCACTTGCATTGGTCCGTCACAGAAAATGTGAGATTCGTAGTGTACTGGTTATCACGTCCGCTTCATGCGGAGAAGGTCCTGGGTTCAAGTCCCAGGGAATACAGTTTTTTTTTAATTGTCTGTTCCTGCCAGTTCCTTTACCCCATTATTGCATATCAGACGCCGCAGACTTGCTCATTATAGACACTGCAAAGAACGTTTGGGGAGGGGTGAGAGTACAAGCACAAAAAGCAGCTCCAAGTAAATACAAAATATATGATCGTTAATGTAATTATTATACAAGCAGACCCGTGTTGCGATGCAACGATCCTAGTAAGAAGGAATAAATTCAAAGAAACCAATGAGTGGTACGTTTTAAGAACATTTTAGCCCAAAAGCCTTTTCTGAAGTTTTCAAAAAAGGTTAAAGTTTAATAGAAAATGGAGAAAAAAGACATTTGGGGCCACCGGCCCCGAAAAATGGACATTAGAAGTTTAGTCCCCTTTATTATTTTAATATAGGCTAGCAAAATTTGTTATTCAAAGTTTGGTCGAGATCCATTCGTTTTCCATTAGCCAAAGCTTAGACTAATTTTATATAGCTCGTATTAAGAAAAAAACGACAATATGGGTCAACAGGCCCCTTCGATGCAAGATATTTTATTAGAAAAACCTATTCAATCAATGTCATAGTGGATCTAATTATCTATTTTTTTCAAGATCTTATAAAATTTGATTGGGGAATAAAACATTTAAAATTTCAAACAACAAACAAACAAACAAAAAAAAACATTAGGAACTTCCAGCCTCAAAGAAATGGACATTATGAGTTCAATGCCCTACAGTATTTTTACATAGGATCTGAAGTGTTTACACACCAAGTTTGGCCAAGATCCATTCATTTTCTTAGTATTTAACGCTTAAACTAATTTTTATAGAGCTTATATAAGCACAAAAAAAAACAACAACAACAACGTAATGGGAACCCGGGCCCCATGAGTGTAACATTTTTTAAAATAAATATCCAGTTACCATCCAAAAGCATACAAAATAATCTCCCAAAGTATCATAGAGATTGGATGAATTGTTTAGTAGGCTATAACGGACATGCAGACACACATACTTTCGTTTATATATATGTATATTTTTTTAAAAAATATATATAAATATATTGAAATTAAAATGAATATAATTTTAATTATGTGTATGTATTTATTGTAGAATTTTTAATGTCATGCTGGTTCCACGTACAGTTTTAAATGTCTATATTTATCGACTCAGATATTCAATGATAATACCTTTCACTCGTTTTATTGTTAAATATAAACCCCTCCGCCCTCCACCCTACTTGGTGACCATTGTGAACCACTGTACAAGTTCAATAAACAACAGTCAGGTGGTGACGAGTGAACGAAAATTGCACGTACACAGTGACAATCCATTTGTAAACACACTCAGCTCACAATGTTTACATTTTCTTATTTAGTTTGTGGAGGATCAGCACAGTCCTTTAGCTGTCTACTGAAAATATAGGGTAAATATACATCAGTAAGAAATACCCGTAGTCTTCTGGTGAGGGAAGATAATAAGGGCACAGAAATTAAGAAAGTGTTTGCGAGATTATTTGTACGAATTGAAATGATGAATATAAATTTTTTTTAAATATTCGTTTCTCTCTTTTGTACAAAGTCTTAAAAGCGAAAGTAAGAAATAATAATATTGCTCAGATTGTTTGCACGCTTTTTATTTTGATGATTTTTAAAAAAATATGTTAGTGTAAGTGTAGAATAGTTCAGGAATTTAAATCTGCCATATAATGCCAAAAAGAACGTTAGAGACACTAATTTTGTGTGTGGCTACCTTACTATTATTATCTACCGTCATGCTCTTTACACATTTATTTTTCAATATTTAACACTTTCCATTATGAAATAATACAACTTGTAGGTATATTTTGTAAACATGAATAATCCAAATAAACAATTCACATTTTCTTATTACTCAGATGACAACTAAATAAATGTTAAAAGTTAAGAACTCGCAATTTGTATAGTTTTAAGGCAGCTACGGACAATACTTAGACGAAGGTGCATTATTGTGTAGCACCGGACATCACCAATTTCAACTGTGCAAATAAGCCATCACCTTAAATAACATGCCATTTGATTTTTTCACTACATTAAAAGTCATTAAAAGTCATTAACCGTGCATACATAAAAAAGATTATCTTTCACAACAATCATTTTATCGAAAATCACATGAGAACTGATTGCTTCAAATAACTTGATAAAGAAAAATTCATAAGGACTTTAGCTGTATGCAAAATGTCAGTATAAAGTTAATCAATTTGATATTATAAAAAGACCAAAGCTTTAGATGCAATAATAATAAATTGTATTTAAATAATGTCCACATGATTAGTTAATATTATGTTTGATAAAATCGTGTTGACATCAAATTGTAAAAGGTCAGAGTTATGTCATACTACTTGATGGAATGAATGTTTTCGTTAATCGATGTTGTAAATAGTTTTTGGAAGCAACTCACCGTTATTTTTATCGTCGCGACATTTTAAGCGAAACATCTGCTACACATATCACGCTAGAAACAATTACTGACTACTCTATGGCTTTGATCGTGCGATATGAGTTGTTTATTTTTTTTTCTTCAAAACGATTTCTTCCCGAAGTTTCTTTGTTTACACCTTATGTAAATAATCGAAATCGATCTTCACCAAAGGGAGGTAATGTACAAGTTTCCTATAACCTTTTGTTGATTTGTTACCGTCTTCTATTGCTCATAGGTAAGTAAAAATTAAATATGAGTTTTTTTTAAAAAGATGCTATATATTTAAATATGCTGTGTAATATAAACTTACAAAAAATGGTTGATTTATTTTATGATAAAAGATTATCAATGATAGTGTGTAATAATTGCTTGATTACGTATATACAAATCATGGATAAGCGTAGGACGCAAACAATCTTCTGTATAGAAGATAACAATATTTATCGCACTTAAAAGATGTCAACAAGAAATGGACAGAAGAGCAGAGGCGTCACTAAGTTAGGTGTCACCCAGTGCGAAAGGTCAAAGTGTCACCTCTCACGATTTACCCGGACTTAATCCGACTTTGTCATTACATTCTTATCTAAAAACTTTACAATATATTTATAGCACAAGTTAATGTAGATTTCTTACATTTTTTAACAGAATCAACATACATTTTATACAAAGATTAGTTATTTTAAACTAGATAACACATTTGTATATATTGAAACGTCTACTAAAAAAAATTGTGTTTCTACAAATAAATAGTAAAGTTACAAATGCTTATGTAATAAAATCTTTATAGTAAATTTTATACAAACATATGAGCAAACTTACACTATTTTACAGTGTTAAAATCAGTTTCAATTTTATAATAAAAATTACTACACCTTTTCTAAATCAAATGCAATTCCCTTTTCGAGCTGTAATGTACAACGACTTTAATTTGACTGTATGTCTTAAAATCTTCCTGATTTCATCTTAATTAATATAGTTATTCTTTAAATCATAGAGAGTCTTCTCTAATATATATAATGTTCTCCTGACTGCTATCCTACATGTTCTTATTGCCACCCTTAGGTGTTCGTGTGAATGGTGTGTTTTACCACGTGTATTTTTGTAAGGTTTTATCTTATAGTGTTTTTTATAATTGTTATAAAAGTAATATTTAGCGTGTAATCATATGTACAAAAAAGGGAAATCTCATTATACTATTCTACACCTTACATTACTTTAGCAATAAACAGTGATATGAGTTTTCAAAATTAAACTATGCTTTAACTATTAATTTACATTTTGCTTTCTTCCCTCTCGATCTTTCTTTTCAGTTCATTTTTTTCTATTTCTTCCTCGTCTGCTATTTTCTTTTTAATGTTTCTCTAAACTCTTCTCCACTGACCAAGTTTGGCATGGTTGGAGCATTTGCTGTTTTCTTCTTGTTTTTATTCCTTCTAACAAAAGCAGGCAGCTTCAAAATGTCATCTACTGTCAAGTTAGCTTTGAGTACTTTGACTGTGCAGTTTTTGGGTTCTTCTAGACTGCACGTTTCTATAAGCCCCACAGCTAAGGCTTTTACTTGTTCTCTTCTTCCTCTTTGCTAAGGTTGTCTCCTGCAGTAGAACTTGTCATTTTCAGATGACCAAAAATTTATTAAATTGGTTGCGACTCATTTCATCATATAAAATGTTTGAATAGTCATGGAGTGCTTTAAGTTGTGCAGTAGACAAATTGAACTTTGGTGGTGATGATGCAGGTAATGATTCCGTTTGGGAATATTTGTAAATGCTAGACTTATTTTCATTCTCAAATGGGCTGTTTTCCTGTATAATGGGCTGGGTCTCTATGCCTACTTGTGTTTCATTCGCAATTGGTTGTGTCTCAATGAGTGCACGTGTGTAAGATTTGATTGGATGTGTTTCAGTGGTTGTTGCTGTGTCGGATTCTATGTGTTGTGCCTCGATGATTGCTTAGTTATCGTTGGGACTCAATCAATTTGTTGT
This sequence comes from Ampullaceana balthica, assembly GCA_944989445.1. Lineage (NCBI taxonomy): Eukaryota > Metazoa > Mollusca > Gastropoda > Lymnaeidae > Ampullaceana > Ampullaceana balthica. The sequence continues at coordinate 50,328 of CALYLW010002625.1, read as the reverse complement.
CATTTATGCTGTGCAGGTGGTTTAGCTTAATTTTCCTACATGAAAAAGTGTTCGCAACGAAGTAATATCCTACAATAAAACAAATATACTTCAACGCGAACATGCCCTCAAAACGAACACTACTATTTTCAAATAACACTAGAGGTTAAGAGCTAGACCCTTATTTAACTAAATTTTGCTGCAGAATAAAAGTGTTCGGTTCAAAGTAAAATCCAACGTTAAACTTACTTCGTCGCGAACACCCCTTCGAAACGAACACTGCTATTAAAAATCATTGTAAAGTATAACAGCCTGGTTACTGACGTATTTGTAAGTTATGATGCAATACCAAACACGTTTGTTTTCCAAAGCGAACAGGAAAAGTAGTCTTAACCCGGAAATCAACTGCGTTCTTCCTAGGGACGCTGACAGCATGCATGGAGCAAGGATCAAAATGTTGACACACATTAACTCACAAAATAGTCCGTCCCGGCAAACGAAACGATGAAATGATATTGAAAACAGAACTACTTTCGACTTACGGGTGTTCTTTTTCGTGTTAGACAGAAAATATAAATACAGAGAACGCTTTATGAAATAGTGTTCGCTACGACATAGCGTTCGCGAGGCGGTAACTTACTATATCCCTTATTGTAAGGAACGAGATCAAGTGGCATGCCACTTTGATAAAATAGATTGGCTTTCTGTCGAAAGTTATGAACATACACTTGTAGTAGGGCTTAAATTGTTAGAAAAGCATATGTTTACAGTAAATGTATGTATTTCATAGTTTTCATGATTTGATATTAATACAATTTAATGATACAATTTGTTCTTCGAATTTATTTGAAACTATTTGAAAAGTGTAATTAGCGCCTCACACGTTCATTTTAATTATTTTATAAAGTTCAATTATCCCGGGTATCTGTAAAGATATTCTTTCTGTTTTGTTATTTTAAAAAAAATATATATTTATTATTATTGTATTTTTTTAATTTTTGTGAAGACAAGCATGTAGTTTAAAGTGTTTTAAAGAATTCATATTGCTTTTTTTAAATATTACTTTTTATCATATTACTTTGCCACGCTAACACAAAATAAATTAAAATTTTTTTAAAAAATGTAAATAAAAGACAAAAAAAGCAACAAAAAAAAACAAACAAACAAACACCAACTCAAATGTGATGTAAATCAGTTGTTTGAAAATATACTATCTATACAATTTAGTGTACTGCATTGTCCATCAACTTTTTACGTTAGCCGTTATCGTGGTCAGTAAATACCTTTATGAAAACAAACAATACATTTGTTGTGTATTATAAAAACTATCACACATGAGTACGATTTTTTTAAAAATGTTCACTATTATAAATATTCATTTTGATGACACATGAGTACGATTATTTAAAATGTTCATTATTATAAATATTCACTATTATAAATGTTCACTATTATAAATATTCACTTTGATTTATTAAAACAATACATTTGTTGTGTATTATAAAAACTACCACACATGAGAACGATTATTTAAAATGTTCAATATTATAAATATTCACTATTATAAATATTCACTATTATAAATATTCACTATTATAATATTCACTATTATAAATATTCACTATTATAAATATTCACTATTATAAATATTCACTATTATAATATTCACTATTATAAATATCACTATTATAAATATTCACTATTATAATATCACTATTATAAATATTCACTATTATAATATTCACTATTATAAATATTCACTATTATAAATATTCACTATTATAATATTCACTATTATATATATCACTATTATAATATTCACTATTATATCACTATTATAATATTCACTATTATATCACTATTATAATATTCACTATTATAATATTCACTATTATAATATTCACTATTATAAATATCACTATTATAATATTCACTATTATAAATATTCACTATTATAATATTCACTATTATAATATTCACTATTATAATATTCACTATTATAATATTCACTATTATAATATTCACTATTATAAATATTCAATATTATAAATATTCACTATTATAAATATTCACTATTATAAATATTCACTATTATAAATTCAATATTATAAATAGTCACTATTGTAAATATTCACTATTATAAGTATTCACTGTTATAAATATTCACTGTTATAAATATTCACTGTTATAAATATTCACTATTATAAATATTCACTATTATAAATATTCACTTTGATTCATTAAAACCAAATGCAGAAAATAAGTATAAATGTTCCTTATACAAATTTATTATATGAAGATGAATTGTATCTTTGTTCTAGATATGCGGCAATAGTTTTACATTGAACCAACATTATTATATGAAGATGAATTATATCGTTGTTCTAGATATGCGGCAATAGTTTTACATTGAACCAACATTATTATATGAAGATGAATTATATCTTTGTTCTAGAGATGCGGCAATAGTTTTACATTGAACCAACATTATTATATGAAGATGAATTATATCTTTGTTCTAGATATGCGGCGATAGTTTTGCATTGAACCAACATTATTATATGAAGATGAATTATATCTTTGTTCTAGATATGCGGCAATAGTTTTACATTGAACCAACAATCTTGCTACTGTGTTGCACAAAATTGACAGTATTTATGAAGTTGCTCTAGTCAAAACGGCAGCTCTCGATGAAAATGTCTTTGTAATCACGAAACGGTTAATTTCTCCTAGAGACATAATTTGAGTACCAAAATATTCCTTAATTAACGTATGTATGAGTTCCTTTTGTTTGTTTTCTTATAACAATATTACACAATATCCCCCTAATTCTATATATATTCAATACATGTTTTAAAAAATAACCGTATCCTAAGGTAATGTATACATGATTTTACATACAATATTTAATGCGGACTAGGAAGTAAATTAAAACAAGAAGTATATGATTATTGTGAAACAAAGATTTGAGTTGAGAGCTTACATTCTTGAAATAACTAATACACTTTTATATTGAACTCCTTATATTTATATTTAAGTGTTCGTTAGGAACGTCTCATGTGTTAAAAACTGCAAAGCTTATTAGCATTGCATCGAGTAGTCCAATTTGTTTTATTTAGTATGTGGAATAAGCACTTTTCTTCATTCTAACTATAATTGAGGTATCAATGCAATAGCAATTTGATGTGTATAATAATAAACTTTTTTGACGCAATTTCACATGGGATAAAGTGCTCTTATATATTTGAAATGTCTGTAGAGCTTACACATGCAACTCCTCCTAAGCCATACCAGATAGAATGTACGGGTCTTGGCAAATATGCTAAGGAGCTTTTAAAGATATGCAACGGCCAAAAAAAAACGAAAAGATTTACTGGATTTCCCGGAAAATTCAAAAACACGAACAAAATATTGTTATTTTGTCAATTTCTCGCCAACCATAACATCTATCGGGTTGAAATAAACGCCAAACGATAGCTAATAATATTTATAACAATGTTGAAAACGGATTTTTCGAAATACATTCCGTCTTTCGACTCCCGTAATTTTAGAAGCAAATTTTGAAAGCAATGTTTTTGCTTTATTTTCAAAATTATTGATTTGAAATGCCTTTTAATATACTCTAGAAATATAGTTAACGGGGTTTTCCCTCTTTGTGAATGCTTATGTCAGATTGTTGCGTGGTGCGCATTATATTGACACATTCTTAGTGTGATGTAGGGTGAGGCGATATGACGTCATGTTGTGTTCACTTTCAAAATTACTTATTTGAATCGACTTTTAATGTAATCTAGAATGATTTCACTTGAATAAAATCGGGAATTATTTTTTGAAATTGCGTTAAAATATTCAATTGAATTTGTATTAGATCTATTTGTTTTTTCTTACATATTGAAATTTTTTTAATTTTTTTAAAAAAAGCTATGCAATCTTTTTATTTAAAATGAGCAAAAACATTTTTTCTTCACAAAAAATATTCATATGAATAACATTGAAATATTTTAGTGGATGATTTACAATATTGATTTTCATCGTCTCTTTTTGGATAATGTGACAACCAGCCTGGCAATAAAAACGATGACCCATTGACCTGTACAGCAAGCAATAGTTCCACAAGGATCTGATATTACAATGTCTCTGTTGTCCCAGTCCTTACATTATAACGTTATTTGTAAACAACAAAGACAGGGTAAAAAGCAAACAAAATGCCACCTACACTGTAACACCCACCTTCCCCAATGTTAAGATACACTTAACACACAACAATACGTGTTGTTATTCAGCGTGTTGAGGATCAGCACAGTTCTTTACCTGCCTAGTAAAAGTTATGGTTAACTATAAATGTTTTAATAACTTACTTTTATATTTTTAGGGACGTTAGATGTAGCTCAGAATTGTTTTTCTTGAAAGTGGTCATGATGTTTTTTTTTGTTTTTTAAAAATATTTTTTACCATTACACGATTTATTATCTTTCCCCAATGGTATTAGATCCAAAAGTAGATAAATAGCTATTTATTTTACATTGTTTAATATTTGTTTAAGTTCTTTTCTTTTAGACAAAACTATTTTGGTTTGCAATGAGTTTTAGGTCGATAAAGTAGCATATTGTCTGATTTATGTACAGTGAATAGTAACATAAAACATATTCATAATTGACAACAATAGTGTGACATGTTTCTTTATTATAACTATGCGCCGGGTAAATTATATGTTAAAAAATTACAGATTTCTAACTAGGCAACAAGAAACAGAGCAATGATTTGTTTCAGTTGTCTCGTCAAAAGTTATTTTAACTGGACAATTTGTATTTTCAGTGCATGCAAATTGTCTAAGCGGTTGTCAAAGAGTGCTTGCAAATGTAATAATCATTAAATAAACAGCAATGACGAGGCAAAATTAGACATAAACCAAGGATATCCATAGGAATTAATTATTTCTTTTATTAAAGGAGCATCTGTATTATGTGGGATATGATACGACTTGAAAATATGTTAGTTGTTCTACACAATATATAAGTCACTGATTTAAATTTGATAGTTGTTCTAGACAATATATAAGTCACTGATTTAAAATTGTTAGTTGTTCTACACAATATATAAAGTCACTGATTTAAATGTGTTAGTTGTTCTACACAATATGTAAGTCACTGATTTAAATTTGCTTGGTTTCTGCTCCTAATAGTATGACTAGATACACCCCACGGCTTAGCAAACGCTGGAGACTTGCTCATGGATAGTGCAAAGAAAGGGGGTGGAAATAACGGACACAAACTACCACACGAAGAAATCAAAACAACGCGAATGAACGTCGGTGGGGGGAACCACCGATGCATTGTTGGTCTCAATACATTCGCAAAGCGGTTATCTACCTGCCCACCTCCCTTCACCACTATAGCCTGCCAATTATTAACTGTGATTGGCCAACCCTAACTAGTGTCAGCAATGTTCGCAAAAAGGGGGAAAATAACGGGCACAAAAAACATACCTAAAAATTTAAAAAAGCAATTTTTTTGCGCTTAGGGTTGAACCCAGGACCTTCCGCATGTAAGGCAGACGTGATAACCACTACACCACGAATCTTATGTTATACAGTGAAGCAACAACGCAAGTGAACGCATTAACCATTGTTGGTCTTGAGACATGCCAAAATAAACTAATTAGTCGACCCCAGCGAGGGTCATTCATCATGCTTGTTTGCACATACTCCCTTTGATAAATTATGTATATAGATGATATTGATTAATACAAATACTTCACATAATAGGCAAGGACAATGATGGGTATTGAAAGTGAATGACAACTAATGTGTTAGTTATTAATCGTTTATGATAAAATGGTTAGAAAGTTCACGTCGTAAGCATTGCATAAGTTAACAATTACTTTTTTGTTAACACTTCAAAAGGTGCCATTAACCGCACTTTACTGTTAAGGAATTTGAAAAATATTATCAAAGAATATTTGCTTTATCTGGGATTATATCTTTTTAGTACGTCACACATTCTGCCCTAACCAAACACAACAGCGCATCGATTCGTGTGTACACGCTTTTGATTTTCAACAATATGGTATAACAAAGTCAGTGAAGAGTGAAGTCTTACTTCAACGGCTGTCAATAAAAAACAGACATGGTGTTCCTTTCTTTAAATCAAACTCATTCCCCTTCACTAACCTTTCCTTATTCGGGTTTGCTGTTATCGCTATGAGACAATTATTATTGCTTTATTTTGCTAATTTTTTGTGAGCTGTTTTATTATTTTTTTAAAGAAGTGTAGTAGTCAAAATTTTATTCTTTTTGTTGGCCTTTTTTAAAGTTTGTATTTAAGTATTTACTATTTAAATGTAGAAAATGTTCCTTAAAATCTTTATCGACTAGATAATGTAGAATATGTTCCTTGAAATCGTTATCCAGTAGATAATGTCAGAATATGTTCCTTGAAATCGTTATCCAGTAGATAATGTAGAATATGTTCCTTGAAATCGTTATCCAGTAGATAATGTAGAATATGTTCCTTGAAATCGTTATCCAGTAGATAATGTAAAATATGTTCCTTGAAAACATTATCCAATAGATCATGTAGAACTAAT
>CALYLW010002625.1:0-39987 GCA_944989445.1 Ampullaceana balthica | reverse complement strand
AGTTGACAGTATGACCTACCACACTGGCAGACACGTTGGATGTCTTTGTTGTAATTCGTGATGGGTTGACAGCATTACCTACCACACTGGCAGACACGGTGGATGTCTTTGTTGTAAGTCATGCGGAATAGACAGCATGACCTACCACACTGGCATACATGGTGGAGGTCTTTGTTGTAATTCGTGATGGGTTGACAGCATGACCTACCACACTGGCAGACACGTTGGAGGTCTTTTTTGTAATTCGTGATGGGTTGACAGCATGACCTACCACACTGGCAGACACGTTGGAGGTCTTTATTGTAATTCGTGTTGGGTTGACAGCATGACCTATCACACTGGCACACACGGTGTAGGTCTTTGTTGTAAGTCGTGATAGGTTGACAGCATGACCTACCACACTGGCAGACACGTTGGATGTCTTTGTTGTAATTCGTGATGGTTGACAGCATGACCTACCACACTGGCAGACACGGTGTAGGTCTTTGTTGTAAGTCGAGATAGGTTGACAGCATGACCTACCACACTGGCAGACACGGTGTAGGTCTTTGTTGTAATTCGTGATGGGTTGACAGCATGACCTAACACACTGGCAGACACGTTGGAGGTCTTTGTTGTAATTCGTGATGGGTTGACAGCATGACCTACCACACTGGCAGACACGGTGTAGGTCTTTGTTGTAAGTCGTGATAGGTTGACAGCATGACCTACCACACTGGCAGACACGGTGTAGGTCTTTGTTGTAATTCGTGATGGGTTGACAGCATGACCTAACACACTGGCAGACACGTTGGAGGTCTTTTTTGTAATTCGTGATGGGTTGACAGCATGACCTACCACACTGGCAGACACGGTGTAGGTCTTTGTTGTAATTCGTGATGGGTTGACAGCATGACCTAACACACTGGCAGACACGTTGGAGGTCTTTGTTGTAATTCGTGATGGGTTGACAGCATGACCTACCACACTGGCAGACACGGTGTAGGTCTTTGTTGTAATTCGTGATGGGTTGACAGCATGACCTAACACACTGGCAGACACGTTGGAGGTCTTTGTTGTAATTCGTGATGGGTTGACAGCATGACCTACCACACTGGCAGACACGGTGTAGGTCTTTGTTGTAATTCGTGATGGGTTGACAGCATGACCTACCACACTGGCAGACACGTTAGGGGTGTTTATTGTAATTCGTGATGGGTTGACAGCATGACCTACCACACTGGCAGACACGATGGAGGTCTTTGTTGTAATTCGTGATGAGTTGACAGCATGACCTACCACACTGTCAGACACTGTGGAGGTCTTTGTCGTATGTCGTGATAGGTTGACAGCATGACCTACCACACTGGCAGACACGGTGGAGGTCTTTGTCGTAAGTCGTGATGGGTTGACAGCATGACCTACCACACTGGCAGACACGTTGGAGGTCTTTGTTTATGTCATTAGGAAATGACAGCATGACCTACCACACTGGCAGACTCGTAGGAGGTCTTTGTTGTAATTCATCAGGACTTTACAGCATGACCTATCACATNTGGAGGTCTTTGATGTAAGTCGTGATGGGTTGACAGCATGACCTACCACACTGGCAGACACCTTGGAGGTCTTTGATGTAAGTTATGATGGGTTGACAGCATGACCTACCACACTGGCAGACACGGTGGAGGTCTTTGATGTAAGTCGTGATGGGTTGACAGCATGACCTACCACACTGGCAGACACGGTGGAGGTCTTTGATGTAAGTCGTGATGGGTTGACAGCATGACCTACCACACTGGCAGACACGTTGGAGGTCTTTGATGTAAGTCGTGATGGGTTGACAGCATGACTTACCACACTGGCAGACATGTTGGAGGTCTTTGATGTAAGTCGTGATGGGTTGACAGCATGACCTACCACACTGGCAGACACATTAGAGGTCTTTGATGTAAGTCGTGATGGGTTGACAGCATGACCTACCACACTGGGAGACACGTTGGAGGTCTTTGATGTAAGTCATTATGGGTTGACAGCATGACCTACCACACTGGCAGACACGGTGGAGGTCTTTGATGTAAGTCGTGATGGGTTGACAGCATGACCTACCACACTGGCAGACACGGTGGAGGTCTTTGATGTAAGTCGTGATGGGTTGACAGCATGACCTACCACACTGGCAGACACGTTGGAGGTCTTTGATGTAAGTCGTGATGGGTTGACAGCATGACCTACCACACTGGCAGACACGTTGGAGGTCTTTGATGTAAGTCGTGATGGGTTGACAACATGACCTACCACACTGGCAGACACGTTGGAGGTCTTTGATGTAAGTCGTGATGGGTTGACAGCATGACCTACCACACTGGCAGACACGTTGGAGGTCTTTGATGTAAGTCGTGATGGGTTGACAGCATGAGTAACTCTACTGGGTGACACCAACCCTAGTGACGCCTCTGGTGTAAACGTTTCAACATAGCCAAAGATCAGTACAAAATAAAATAAAAATAAATTGATAAAATGATACGATCATTTATTTTGTGTATTATTTATCGAACCTGTAGAACATTCGTGTGTTGAAAAATAAGATGATCCAAAGTAAATTCATTAGATGTTCTGTACTTTGCAGAATAATCGATCTGTTGGGAAATTCCTTACTCTCTTTAAATTTAAGTTAATCAACCGAAGATTATTAAGCCTGAGAAATGAATTACTTTAATTTGTTGGATAAGAAATGTCCACATTAAATTGCTTGTTGAAAATGAAAATAACACCCTAAAACAATGAGCAGAAGAGCAGAGGCGTCACTAAGTTTTGTGTTATCCGGTGAGGTAACCTGTCATAGTGTCAACTCTGACGATTGACCCCATAGACTTAATCCAAGTTTGTCAGTGCCATTTAAAGTGAACATACATAATTTAATCTTTTATTTAGGACCACATTTGATAGCGTCACCCGGCGCTGTCCACAACTCCTGCACCCATTAGTTATACAACTGGTTTGTTAACTTATGACAAGATGTTTGTATATTCAGACGGACGGATATAACAATTTAATATGAACAAACTCAACGCTATTTTACAATTCTAAAAAAATCATATTTAATTTTTTAATGTAAAATACTGCACATGTTCTAAATAAAACGCAATTAATTTTTCCAGCCGGATCAAAAAAAAGCAACATTAGTATGACTGTGTGTCTTTTTGTTTTCCTGATTTCATCTAAATTGATATTGTCATTCTTTAAATCAAATGAAAGTCTTCTCTAATACTCTCAAAGTTCTCCTGACTGCTCTTAAGCATGCTAATATTGCCTTGTCTCTTCTGCAGTCTTTCACAGCCCATTTTGGCCGAGTCATAAGCATGCATCAAATTGCTATACAATTGAATGAAATGAAAACATATTTTTTTAAAGAAACAATCCTTAGATCGCTCCCAACGCTATGTTAAATCTAATATTTAATGTCGTTATGGGATACTTATGACTTATACTCTTGAGGGTCGAGTTTACACTCTTAGGACCCGGCTCATAATATCGCATGCTTGCCTGATCAACTGAGCATCACCATAAATGTGCTTCTCTACCTCATTAACTGGGCATCACCATAAAGGTGCTTCTCTGCCTCAAAAACTGGGCATCACCATATAGTTGCGTCTCTGCCTCATCAACTGAGCCTCACCATAAATGTGCTTCTCTGCCTCATCAACTGGGCATCACCATATAGGTGCTTCTCTGCTGGAAGCGGAACGTTCCTGTCCCAATCCCAGTCCAGCCCAGTCCAGGGCACTCTTCGAGCAAATGGGTCACCGTCTCCACAGAGGCACCACACATGCGACAATTTGGTTCCTTTCTAATGTTAAGCCTATATAGGTAGCTCCGTGTGGGACAGTGTTGAGTTCCCATCAGTGTTTTCAGTGACTGGTGTCTACGGCCTATTTTCCACTGTGGATCGCTTGTGCTCAGCCGCGGCATGTACCGATAGACTTTCCTGGCAGTTTGTCCTGTTGCCTAGCCCTGCAGCTATTTCTCATGGAAGCAGTCTTTCAACCATGTATTGGCTCCCAGTGGGGCATTGGTCTATCGGGTTGGGTCTGGCGTGATCCTTCCATTGCCAGTATATCGGCCCTGTCTGATTGTGGTATGCCGTTGTGCCTGTGATGTACTGTAGGACTACCTTACCGACTCGTGCCAGTATATCGGCCCTGTCTGATTGTGGTATGCCGGTGTGCCTGTGATGTCCTGTAGGACTACCTTAATGACTCGTGCTGTATGTTTCCAAATGTATACAATTCATTTACATTGTATTCCTTTTGATAGGGATCGAGGTAAAGTGGCAAGCCACTTTTATAAAATATAATCATGCTCACGAGGCGCAATTTTGATTTCGTACTATTCAATTGTTACAAAACCGTATATATTATAGTTAATGTATATATTTCATTGTTTTTGTTATTTCTTATTAATTTGATCAAGTGATACCATTTGTTCTTCGAATTTTATGTATAAATATAATACTCTTGTTACAGTCAAATAAATATTTATGCAACACAAAACAATACTAATTAGTCTCATTGAATTGTACATTATAAGTTCACAAACTTTTCTTTTTTGTAAAATAGATTGATTCTGTGATGAAAGTACTGTATTAGGTTTTTCAAATGTTTTTTTTTAAATTTAATACGGCAGTAATGGTTTTTTGTGGTGCGGAGTTTAAGGGAAATCCAGTTTTAATGCATATATCTAATATATTAATACATTGTTCATTGATAAAGTGTTTTTCTTGTTTTTGGAAAGTTGTGATATTTTTATCAGCCATGTAATTGAAATAATATTTGCATTATATTGCTATATTTGAATAGAATATATAACGAATAAAAATGTGTATTATAGAATACTGCTAAATATTTTTAAAGATACTTAAAATAAATGACACAAAAACAAAGAAACATTTGAATCATTAATGCAAGGTAAAACATGGCATAAAACAAAAGAATAAATACTTAATTAATAAATCAAAGTATATATGTGTCTGTGTGTATTGTGTGCGTGTGTTTGTGTATGAGTGTGTGTGTGTGTATGTGTGTAAAACACAGCATGAGGGCATAGTCATATTCTTTTTTTTTATTAACTATCATTACAAACATCGTTTATCGATAGTTACGTGTGAACTCGTTAACTTTTATGTTTGAAGAGAAATTTTGTAACTTTTTAAACACTTTTTTTTTGTCTTTCATATAAAATTATTCTCTCATAAAAAACAATAATTTTGTATTGTAGTTCTAATATTTGTTTAAAAACTCATTGTTTTTGTCTTGGATTAACAAACCCGTTTGGGAAACATTTAAAACTTAAAACTTAATCGATTATAATAATATCATTAAAAAACAGACGCTCCTTCTGTTCATGGGTTTCCTGCTCCCTACCATCTAATACATCCTACACGACTGTGTTTGCCTTTTTGGAAGTGACGCAACGTTCACTGGCCCCGGCTTTTTGGGGGGGGGGAGGGGGCAATGCGCTACACAAAGATATCTGAATAATTTTTTGAAAACAACTAAGTACAAACTGCCTTCAAATGATATTTTTCTATATTTATGTCCATGGATGTGTAGCAATAATAATACGTATTCTATATGAGTGAAATAAACCATGCAAACTTTTAAAGAGATTTCTTATTGACATGTGTGATTTATGGAACTATTGAAAGTTATTGTAACCTTTATTATAGGATTTAAGCTGCTTTCTTATTGATATGTGTGATTTATGAACTATTGAAAGTTATGGTAACGCTTAAATCCTATAATAAAGAGCTTTCTTATTGACATGTGTGATTTATGGAACTATTGAAAGTTATGGTAACCTTTATTATAGGATTATTGATATGTGCTATTTATGGAACTATTGAAAGTTATTGTAACCTTTATTATAGGATTTAAGCAGCTTTTTTATTGACATGTGTGATTTATGGAACTATTAAAAGTTATTGTAACCTTTATTATAGGATTTAAGCAGAGCTCTTTTAAAAAGATTATTGAAATGATGTTCTCATTTCTTTATAATAAAGGAAATACAATGACTTTTGATTATTAATGAATGACAAGCTCTATGATAATGAGTCATAAAACCTCTTCCAAAAAGACATTGAGTTAATCTTTTTGATTATACATTTAGTAAAAAGTTAGTTTATAGAATTTAAGAAATACAATGATGACGAAATGCTCATTAAAAACATGTTTTTTTTTAAACGTAAAAATTTTTTTTGTAAATTATTGTTTTAATAAAGAGAGCTTAAAATTTAAACTTTTCTAGTCGATAACTTTTGACTTAAACTGAAATAACTACGTGTTATGTGAGCCATTGTGTTTTAATGTTAAAAATAACATAATCAAAACCTAATAACAATGATCTTATTTTAAGCCACCTTTATCCTAAATTATCAAATATGTGTTCTGCAGTAAAAAAAATATTTAAAATATGTTAATTTTGCATAATATCGTTTATATTTAACTTTTAAAATCCCATTATTGAACTGTTTTAAAGGCCACCGATGAAGCAGCTTACTAAGGAGGAGGAGCTCCAATGGCCTAGGCCCTGAAGGAATCTACAAAACACTTGACCATACCTCAGAAAACCAGCCGATCGGGCTCAAATAAAATCATCATCATCAACATAGACAAAGCATCAGATCACGGTGTAAAGAAGAGCCATTATTACAAGACAACGACAATTTGGTCTTGGCCAAAGGAATTCAAAACGATAATAAAGAGGTGGAAAACATCGCAAACTCCCCAAGAAATTTTACTGTGTAGACAACTTTGACCTATTTAATTTATCAAAGTGGAGATTGCTGGTAAAACTTTGACGTGTGGTCGAGTGGCAGCGCGCTCGACTGGCGTACCGATGATCACGGTTTCGAATCCATGTGAAGTCAAGGTTTTGTTCCTGGGGCATAGGACGCCCCTGAGTCAGCCAGCTCCGAATGGGTACCTAACACTAGTTAGGCGGCTGAGTAATGCGTGGAACCCAAAAAGCCGTGGCCTGTAAACGCTGCTTTACTTGCCAACAGATCATCTTATGTATAGAAGGAGCGTCTGTATAGATAAGAAGAAGTGTTTAACTATTAAAGAGGGGATTGCTGGTAAAACTTTGACGTGTTTAAACTATCAAAGAGGAGATTGCTGGTAAAACTTTGACATGTTTAAACTATCAAAGAGGAGATTGCTGGTAAATATTTGACGTGTTTAAACTATCAAAGAGGAGATTGCTGGTAAAACTTTGACGTGTTTAAACTCTCAAATAGGAGATTGCTGGTAAATCTTTGACGTGTTTAAACTATCAAAGATGATATTACTGGTAAAACTTTGAAGTGTTTACACTATCAAAGAGGAGATTGCTGGTAAAATTTTGACATGTTTAAACTATCAAAGAGGAGATTGCTGGTAAAACTTTGGCGTGTTATTGAAAGAAGAGGTTGCTGGTAAAACTTTGACATGTTTAAACTATCAAAGAGGAGATTGCTGGTAAAAATTTGACGTGTTTAAACTATCAAAGACGATATTACTGGTAAAACTTTGACATGTTTAAACTATCAAAGAGGAGATTGCTGGTAAAATGTTGACGTATTTAAACTATCAAAGAGGAGATTGCTGGTAAATCTTTGACGTGTTTAAACTATCAAAGATGATATTACTGGTAAAATTTTGACGTTTTTAAACTATCAAAGAGGAGATTGCTGGTAAAACAATACAATTAGGTAAACACTTTGTGTTCTTTTACATAAGTAAAAATTTAAAAAAACGTAAAAAACAAGTTTTTGACTATAAATCCTTTATGTACGAGATGTAACTAACAGAATGTTCATTATAATACGCAGCACAAGATCATCCAAAAATACAAAATTGTAGTAGTGTCGTAAAACATGTTTAATATAATGCGTACCGATCAGGAATATGTTTATAAAAAGTGTTGTCAATAAAATACGCACCTTATTGTGCGACTGAAAGGTTGTTCAATATAATACGCACCCTTACAATCTAGCTCAAAAAATACCATGATACATAGGAATAAATAAAATAATCTAAAAAAATCAATAATTTAGATACGGCACATGCGATCGATCTGAAATTTTGATACATAGTTTTTATCATCGCCAAGAAAATGCCTGCTAAATTTCAGCTCGCTAGCTTACGAGGAAGTGGGTTAAAAATCAATCCAAAGTTTTGGCGACCGACAAGCAATCAATGGTTCAACCAGACACCACGAGTTAATATAAGGGATTTAATAAGAAAAACCCGTAAAAAACCAAGTTTTTGACTATAAATCCTTTATGTACGAGAAGTAATTAAAAGAATGTTCATTATAATACGCAGCGCCAGACCATCCAGAAATACAAAATTGCAGTTGTGTCGTAAAACATGTTTAATATAATGCGCACCGATCAGGAATATGTTTATAAAAAGAGCTGTCAATAAAATACGCACCTTATTGCGCGACAGAAAGGATGTTCAATATAATACGCACCGCGACGCTCTATCTCAAAAAATAGCATGATACATAGGAATAAATAAAATAATCTAAAAAATCAATAATTTAATTACGGTACATGCGATCGATCTGAAATTTTGATACATTGTTTTTATCATCGGTACGAAACTGCCTGCAAAATTTCAGCTCGCTATCTTGCGAGCAAGTGGGTTAAAAATCGATCAAAAATTTTGGCGACAAGCAAGCAAGGTCGGTCCGCCGCAGACACCACGAGTTAATATAAAGGATTTAAAAAATAGATTGTCTCTATCAAATAACGTCACAGTCACAGTATATAGTTGCCTCTATAGAACTATATTCTATAGTAATATTTTTTTTAAGTAATAGTAATAGCAGGTCTTATAGTAGTAGTAGCACATTATATTAAGATAAAAAGATTAAAATTTACTTTATAGTTAGTTTACTATGTTTAGGCCTACAAAATTTAAAATAAATAAATTTAAAATATTGAAAGTAAAGAGAAAATCGAATAAATATAACATATTTTTATAATCATTCTTACCTCGAAGGAAATGCATGTTTTTAATAAAGTTTTATTGTTGTTCAGATTTATGTTTGTTTCAATTATGAATTATAAAGTTGAAGACAGAGATATGTATAATTTACTAGACAAAATATTACATTTTTATAGTAAAATGAGACAATATATTTTCTATGTTTCAACCAATTTAAGTATACATCTGTTAACAATGGTAATCTTAATTGTTTAGACGTTAAAAAATTACTGTTGATGATGTCTTTTAAGGTGCTATCGTCAGTGATCAACGAACTGTGATGTTCAAAGTCTTGAAATGTCACTTAGTTGTCTTTACATTATCTCTAGGTTTAAGGAAAACTGCTCGAGTTAATAGTCGTAATTTCTTCACAATAACACACACCACCCACACTTGCTACGTCATAGGAACAGTGATTAGGAGTGAAGAATATTTACAGATGCATTGTTTATAATAAATATATTCTTTAAAATAACCTGATGCAGATTAGGCCACTGAGCTTATTACAGTTACAGATTTTTGTGGATTGTGCGTCCAACAACAGGAAGCAGTAGGATATTTAATACATATTTTCTTTCAAAGAATCAGATACGACTTCAGTTTCGTTGAATTTTACTAAGCCCCCCCCCCTCCCTCTCTCGAGAAATAACAGTAGAAGTGAGCGAGTACTCAGCACATTTCTGTGATTGAATTTTAGCTTCAAACACTTTTAAAAGATTTAACATTCCAAAAAGATTAAACATGTTCTATTACAATAAATAAAACTTAATCTTCTCTACTACCTTCAAAGGTAGAAATCACAACACATGTTTAATTCTCTTAGAGGATTTCTGTTTAAAATGGTGGGATAAATTATATAAATGCATTTTTATTCATTTATAGATAACATCTGGACTGCGCAGATTATTCCAATTGAAATATTTTAATTTAATTCTCGCCCATTTAAATAATTGGTTTCAATGAATATAAATATAAATAGTACACCCCGTCACGTGTTTAGTGCTCAATGAAGTCAACAAAAAAGTTATTAATGTTTCCATTTTCCTAGAAATGTTGACTTTTTTTAGATTCGAACCACTTTCCTCTTGACTGAGTTCACAGTTGTAGCTCACTGTAGAAAACAAAACAAAATGTGTCATCTTCCCTATCAGCACTTCGCTCGCGTCCGTCATGGAATTAACGTATTATCAAAGGTTTAAGGTATGTGTGTTTTCCTGGAATAGTTTAGGAAACATTCAACATAATGTATTTTCGAATGAAAATATGTCTGATAAAATTATGCATTTAATAGCATGTAATTGTACTTTCTTTGAATTTTTATTTTTTTTAATGTTTAAATGGTATCCGGGAATATGATTAGTGTCAATATCATACATAATTTTAAAATCTGCACACATTTAAAAATCATTCTTTTAAAAGTACCAAACTAAAACATTAAATTTTATTTTTGCCTAAGTGTTTCGTAATAATCATGTTCTACAAATCAAACAACATTTGCATGTGTTCCAAAACTATTTTTAAAAATCTTTTGTAGCGCACAGCACGAGTTTTATCACAGTCGTATCGGTTCCAGATTGCTTCAAGATCGTCGATTTTTAAATACACATCTTAATTACCCCGGAAAAGCTAGTATAATATCTCTTCTGAAACTGATGCTCTCATTTCTTTAAGATCTCATATTGTTGAAAAACTAATTACCTGAGTTACAGAGAAAAATAAAGGTGATATCTTACGATCAAATTGTGTGGGTAACTTGTAATATCTCACCATCAACTTGCGTGGGTTACTTGTCATATCTCACCATCAACTTGTGTGGGTTACTTGTGATATCTCACCATCAACTTGTGTGGGTTATTTGTGATATATAACCATCAACTTGTGTGGGGTTTTTTTGGTGATATCTCACCATATACTTGTGTAATTTACTTGTGATATCTCACTATCTACTTGTGGGGGTTACTTGTGATATCTCACCAACAACTTGAGTGGATTACTTGCGATATCTCACCAACAACTTTTATGGGTTTTTTGTGATATCTCACCATCAACTTGTGTATGTTACTTGTGATATCTCACCACCATAATTGTATGGGTTACTTCTGATATTTTAAAATCAAATTGTGTGGGTTACTTGTGATATCTCACCATTATCCTGTGTGGGTTATTTGTTACATCTCACCATCAAATTGTGTGGGTTTCAGGGGCGGATTAAGACTGCACGGGGCCCCAAGCTGCAATTCAAACTGGGGCCCATCCAGCCAGCGTCTCCTTAAATAAAATGATTGCTAGCTGCTAATATAAGACTGTTACTTGTTACTAAATAGTCCATTGGTTCCTTGCTCATACTTGCTGTACTACGGGATTGGATTCATTAAAAAAACGAACACGAAGAAATAACTGTTTGCCGGTATTCTAAAATTGAGCGTAAAAAGATAATGAATTTTTAAAAAAAGGTAAATGAAAATAAAACATATTCCAAAACTATGAATGGAACCCGGCACAGCTTGCGCTACAAGCCAACTCAATGCCACAAGTCCAGCAGATCCTGACAATTTGGTAAATTTAAAAGATATAAATAGTATTTATTAATATTTTCTCTTATTGAGCGTATCAAATTAAGTTTTTCGATTACTAAGGCTATCGAGTCCGAATAGTGATTAGATTAATAGATTAGATTTTATTAATTTATTAATTTATGATATGTTTACGGATTCATGCAAACATTTGTGCACCTGTATTATAAAATATACTAAATTTGGGGGACCCTAAATCATCGGGAGCCCTTGGTTTTAGCCCGTTCAGCCCCCCACCCCCGCCCCTTAATCCGCCATAGGTGGGTTACTTGTGATATTTCCCCATCAACGTGTGTGGGTTACTTTTAATATCTCACGATCGACGTGTGTGGTTTACTTTTAATATCTCACGATCAACGTGTGTGGGTTACTTTTAATATCTCACGATCAACGTGTGTGGGTTATTTTTAATATCTCACGATCAACGTGTGTGGGTTACTTTTAATACCTCACGATCAACGTGTGTGGGTTACTTTTAATAACTCACGATCAACGTGTGTGGGTTACTTTTAATATCTCACGATCAACGTGTGTGGGTTACTTTTAATATCTCACGATCAACGTGTGTGGGTTACTTTTAATATCTCACGATCAACGTGTGTGGGTTACTTTTAATATCTCACGATCAACGTGTGTGGGTTACTTTTAATATCTCACGATCAACGTGTGTGGGTTACTTTTAATATCTCACGATCAACGTGTGTGGGTTACTTTTAATATCTCACGATCAAAGTGTATGTGTTACTTTTAATATCTCACGATCGACGTGTGTGGGTTACTTTTAATATCTCACGATCAACGTGTGTGGGTTACTTTTAATATCTCACGATCAACGTGTGTGTTACTTTTAATATCTCACGATCGACGTGTGTGGGTTACTTTTAATATCTCACGATCAACGTGTGTGGGTTACTTTTAATATCTCACGATCAACGTGTGTGTTACTTTTAATATCTCACGATCAACGTGTGTGGGTTACTTTTAATACCTCACGATCAATGTGTGTGGGTTACTTTTAATATCTCACGATCAACGTGTGTGGGTTTCTTTTAATATTCCACGATCAACGTGTGTGGGTTAATCGTGATATCGTCCTATCAAACCTTCTTAATTTGAATGTAACATCTTAGATTTGTTTCTAATCACGTACCGGATTATTTGGGGTTATATTGAGACAGCCTCAGGGCAAGAGCCCTCCTCCCTCAGATCCAAAGGACCCCTCCCTCAAAGCAAGAGCCCCCTCTCTCAGGGCTCAAGGAATTCTACGTCAGGGCAAGAGCTCCCGTACCTCAGGACAAGAGCCAACCTCTTTCAGCTCTAAGGGGCACCCTCCCTCAGGGCAGACTGTAAATGGTTGAATTATCTCGTTTTTAAATACAGTTGGAGGCTCTCTAAAATAAAACCACGTAAATCCAATAGGTAATATTATTAAGTTCTTATTGTTTTCAGTTTAACAGCAAATTATTTCGAGAGTTCACAAAGAAGTACACTCGTACAGATATTCACATGTTTAAATGGCATTTAAGATATGCATTTTTAAATCTTATCTGTTTACAGACGCTCCTTCTATACAGAAGATTATTGCGTCCTACGCTTATCTATGGTTTGTGTTTAGTCCTGCATTTTTATTAGAGATTTAAATGTTGATAAAGTGTTGGTTTTCCTGGATTCTTCAGGCAACCCGTTCCACGCCCGAATTCCGGACGGGAAGAAGGAAAACTTGTATGTGTTTGTTTTTGCATACGGAATAAGAAAGGTGTTTTTATCCTTATGTCTATCTGAGGGCTGTAGTAAGTTATCTTTGTGTTGCATTTCTAAATTAGAATTAATTGCTTTATGTATGATTACTACTTTGCTCTTGGTTCTTCTATTCTCTAGTGTTTCAAGGTTTAATGATTTAACTAATGGTGTTATTGTTGTCAGGTTTGAATATTCTCCAGTAATGAATCTGGCAGCTCTTTTTTGAATTTGTTCTAGTTTATCAATGTTTTCTTTGGTGGGTGGGTCCCATACAGAAGATGCATGATTATAACATTATATAGCCTTGTTGATAAGTAATAAAGAATTTTCTTTATACTGATACAATTTGATTAATGACAGGATTATAACGTGGGGAAAATGTTTTTGTTTTAGTTACAATATTTTACTTTTGTTATCTGAAGATTTTGTGTGGACCAATTATTTAACATGTTTATATTTAACAGTTGCCACATCAAAAATCGGTTGTCACAAGTGCTTTGATTTATTCCTATTCCACTGTTAAATAAAGCAACATTCTCAAAAGAATTTATAGTCAAAAATAGTTTACAAATTTAATTACATTTGTCAATTTACGTGTACAGGAGCTGGATTGTCATGTGTTATATTTTTTTAATACTTTTTTTGGTGTATTTCCTTGATATTTAATGGCTAATATATTGTATCTTTGTTTTAAACAAAATAAACGTCACAAAAACATTGTAAATAATAACCAACATTTCTTTTTACCAATTAATTTATATATGGATTAACTTCTATACTTTTAATCAATAATTTAGAGCGTAATTCGTTGAGAAAAGCAATATTTTCACTTTGACAGAATGTCTGCTGTGTTACGTTCTACTTTTGTATTGAACTTCGTGCTTGAAATGAGTGTCGTCCTGCAGGAAAATTTTAACCAATACAATAGTCCTGTTTTATTTATATTCGTTACTAACGTTTTATGCATTATAATTCTTAAATATTTCATTTTTGATCTAAGATTGAGTATTTACACACAAAAATTATATTAGAAATTCTGTATCGTCGTCAGTATTAAACATTATCTCAATTGTTAATGCTATTTGGGTTTTTAGGGATGTACTTTATGGAGAATATGGAGAAAAATTAGAGCCAAATAATGTTCTAGGTGCACGAAAAGATTTAGTGTAGTGAAGGGGAAAAGATTTATAGACATATAGATAATGTAAAGACGTTTGGGTGTTTAAATCAATTTCAAAATTTTTTAATTGAGTTTGATAACGCAAGGATTTTCCTCGCATATTGAGTATCAAATAGCACGAGGCCACAAGAACATGCGGATTAATAGGACGTCCTTTTCAGTGACTTAACATTCAACATTTAGAAATAGTCACTTGGATGTCACATGTCTGTCATCCCTTGTTTAAATGTGCGTTTGCAGAATTAAATGACATTCTAAAATGACACTGCAACTAAAATTCCTTTTAAGGGGTTAGAAAATAAAATTTACATTGATGAAATTCTAAAACGTATAACAGCATTAAAGCAGAAATCAAGATTTGAAGAGGAGCTGCAACTAAATTAGCAAGATGAGTAATCTTAGCTGAATTTTATTTCTTTTCCAGGGATCTTTAAATGAAAAACAAGGTGTGGGCAAAATTCTATAATAACCAAATTCTTCACAATAAAACGTTAATTAGTGTTAAATTTAAGTATAGGTTATCTCCCCAAAAAACTGCAGCGTCATTTATTCAAGTTATATTAAAGTGTACTTTTTTATGAACAGTTTTTTGTTATTTATTTCTTTAAAAAATAAATTATAATATCAGCGCTGGAATCTATGAAAAGTGCTATTGGTATATTATTGGCTTTATCAAATATTGAAATTTTAAAAATTCTTTTACTGGTTTAAACTTAATTCAACCCTTTGATATTATGTTTGAGGTTATAAACAGAAATTATGGATGGATGGATTGATTGATGGGTGCATGGGTGGTGGGTGGATGGATGGATTGATGGATAGATGGGTGGATGGATGGTTGGATGGAAGGTTGGATGGATCGATGGATAAATGGATGGATGGGTGGGTGGATGGATGGATGGGTTTGTGTGTAGGTGGAAGGTTTAATTAAGATAAATTTACACGCTTTACATAGTACATTACCAAATTTTATTTATACTTTAATCACATAATCCAAAAAGCACAACATAATTACGTCATTAGATCATATCTCAGCTCTGTCATGACCCCTAGATTATTGCTACATTGTCATCCCGACTCGAAAGGTCTGTATGAGAACATCGACCAGATTGATTTGGACTTTAATATATTTTAGTGTTAAAAGAACAGCTGTTACAATGGACACGAGGAATTAATCAAAGAACAAGAATGTGTTCTTTTATTTCTTCGTTGCTACCGCTGCTGAATTTTCTTTCAGGTTATATGTTAAAAGTTAAAACATCTTTTGTAATATCATAGACATTATTTAATTAACAAAGACATTCAAAAGAATTGACATAAATGTATTTTACGTGCAGAACAAGTTATATTCAAACTGTGGCTTTTAATGGTAACACCTCTTGAATCTGCTATAACATAATCTTTATTAAACGTGATGTTGACAAACTCTCTTTTTTTTTCTAAAAATTAATTACTCGAAATTTTTATTTTAATTCTAATGGGCTTTAACAAATTAGCTTTAAAAATAGAGATTTTCGTTCATCAAAATCCCATAGCCACTTAAAACTAACACAACTACAACACCATGGGCTCCGTTGACTTAAAGATTGTTAAAATAAATCTTCTAAAACCAAATAACCTTTCTACCTTGCTATAAAAACTACATCCCCAACAAGAACTGTTATAAAACAGACGTATCTGTGGCAGTTCGCTGTAAACACAATGCAGTTAGAGACAACAATAATATTGTTATAACTGGGTATTAAAATATCTGGACAGTTAGGGCGCCATTAATCTTTATTTCAGTTAAAAGAAACAATAATTTAGCACCTGTTTTATTCAATGTATCTTATTGATGTTCGTTTTGTTGTATTGCTCCAACATGATTGTAGTGACGGTCTGTTGTATCGCATGGTTTTGTTGGTGGTTTTTGTCGTCTTCTGGGACACACATAGATAAAGAGGGCAATGACGATACCAGCGGCTATCGTGATGCATATTCCTACACCAATCCCACTGGCTAGTCCCTTGATATATACTTTTTGTTGCAAAGAACACATAAATAATTATTTTTTCAGAACGATTTGTAAAAATAACAATTACAGGAAGTAACACTTTTAAAAGCAAGCTTTTCATTTGGAACAACATAACAATGATTTTTTTAACCGAGTGAGATTTGCAATTGATTATTAGTCCTCCTTAAATGAAACGTCGTTATACGAGATTTACGTTTATAACCGTAACAGTACATATGTAACAGTATACTTCCTTTTTGTTTTAAAAGGTATTTCACTGAATAAAAATTACTGCTTGGAACAGGTCCAATCATACATGTTATCAGAATGGTAAAAGTAAAGAAAAAACGATATAAAAAACAATTTTTTAAAACTAGTCTTATTTTAGAAATGCCATTAAAAAGTAGAAAATAAAAATTTTATAAAAATGTACTCAAAAGTAGACAAAAAATTTAAAATGTGAAATTTACAGTCAGAAGAGGCCTTTAGTTCTAACTTTATGAAAATGTGAAAGTTTAAAATGAGAAAGGAACGTGCTTGCTAAGTTATGCAAAGATATTCATCAAGCTAGGCAAAGCTATTCGCTAAGTTTAAACTGAGCATCCTAGTCTTATAGTCATGGCGAACAACGAGATAATCGATTTCACCTACGATTTAACGTTCCTGTCTCATTTTAAACTTTTGCATTTTCATAAATTTGGAACTAAAGGTTTCTTCTGACTGCAAATTTCACATTTTAAATTTATTGTCTACTTTTTAGTACATTTTTATAAAAAATTTATTTTCTACTTTTTAGTGCATTTCTAAAAAAAGACTAGTTTTTAAAAGTGTTTTTAATATATTTTAATTTTCTACTTTTTAGTCTTCACAATTATTTTACCAAACACCTCATTAGCGCCCGCCCAACGGCGATGAGGTCACGGGGTGAACCTCGACACGTGGAGTTGCATTACAGAAGACGTATACGGATGCTTATATAGAGATATACTAAAGAATGCAATAATTTAATTGCGGTACATTCGATCGATCTGAAATTTTGATACAATCCATTGTCATCCAAGATCAATCTGAGGTAAAATATTCAGAACATGAAGGGGTTCGAAATTGGGATATTAAAAATAGTCCGATAGTCAGATTACACTTACAAAGCAAACTAATATAAGACTAGTAAAAACTATCACAAAATTAACTCCCTTCAGATACAAAAAATAGTTTGGTTACCGTGGAGGTTGGCGTATGTAGTAATAAATTATTAGAAATACTATTTTTTTTAAACTTTACATTAGTAAGTAATTATAAATCACAGCAGAAAATAAGAGAAATGACACAAATCTTAACCCAAAAAAATGTTAACTAAACACGCATATTATTAAACAGATAAAGAGATTTATTCAAATAAATACCTGTTTCATAATCCAAAGGGTGTACAGCATCTAGATAACATAAAGTAATAAATAAATTATATAAACTTTTATTTAACCACTTATTACATGAATCAGAAGAAATCATTTTTATTTCCCTTTAAACTTGCAATGTTTAACTTATCTGACAATTATTTATTTTTGCACATGAATTTAATTAATAAATACATTTCATGAAACTTTTTAATCATTAAACTCAAAACCCTAGTACGATGCGATTTCTTGTACCTCTTCTAAGTTGTGTAAGTTAATATTTCCTCTTTTATAAATTGCCCAGTAACTTATTTATGCTAAGAACAAATGTAATTCTTCACATAAGCTTTTAAGCTAAAATTAATATTTGTCACTAAAATAAAACATTAAAAATATTGATTTTAGCAAAGGAAGCAGTGAGGGAGTCAGCAATTGAGTGAGTAAGTGAGTGATTGAGTGGTCGAGTGAGGGAGTGAGTGTGTTAGTGGTCGAGTGAGTGAGTCAGTGAGTGAGTCAGTGAGGGAATGAGAAAGCGAATGAGTGAGTAAGTGAGTGATTGAATAAGTGAGTGAATAAGCGAGTAAATGAGCTAGTGAGTGAGAGTTTGGTCGAGTAAGTGAGTGAGTGAGTGAATGAGTGAGTGAGTGAGGGAGGGAGTGATTGAGTAAGTGAGCGAGTGAGTGAGTGAATGAGTAAGTGAGTGATTAAGTGAGTGAGTGATTAAGTAAGTGAGTGATTAAGTGCGCGAGTGACTGAGCTACCGAGTAAACGAGTAACGGAAGTAAGTGAGTGAGTGAGTGATTGAGTTAGTGAGTTAGCGAGTGAATGAGCTAGCAATTGAGCGAGTGAGTGAGTGATTGAGCTAGTGAGTGAGCTAGTCAATGAGCTTCCGAGTGAGCGAGTGAGTGAGTGAGTGAGTAGTGAGTGAGTGAGTGAGTGAGTGATTGAGTGAGTGAGTGAGTGATTGAGTGAGTGAGTGAGTTAGTGAGTGAGTGAGTGAGTGAGTGAGTGAGTGAGTGAGTGAGTGAGTGAGTGAGTGAGAGTTGAGTGAGTAGTGAGTGAGTGAGTGATGAGTGAGTGAGTGAGTGAGTGATTGAGTGAGTGAGTGAGTGAGTGAGTGAATGAGTAAGTGAGTGATTAAGTGAGTGAGTGATTAAGTAAGTGAGTGATTAAGTGCGCGAGTGACTGAGCTAGCGAGTAAGCGAGTAACGGAAGTAAGCGAGTGAGTGAGAGAGGGATTGAGTGAGTGAGTTAGCGAGTGAATGAGCTAGCAATTGAGCGAGTGAGTGAGTGATTGAGCTAGTGAGTGAGCTAGTCAATGAGCTTCCGAGTGAGCGAGTGAGTGAGTGAGTGAGTAAGTGAGTGAGTGATTGAATGATTGAGTGAGTGAGTGATTGAGTGAATGAGTGAGTGAGTGAGTGAGTGAGTGAGTGAGTGAGTGAGTGAGTGAGTGAGTGAGTGAGTGAGTGAGTGAGTGAGTGAGTGAGAGAGTGAGTGAGTGAGTGAGTGAGTGAGTGAGTGAGTGAGTGAGTGAGTGAGTGAGTGAGTGAGTGAGTGAGTGAGTGAACAGTTGAAAGAGGGAGCAAGAAAGATTCTTGGGCACCTTTAAATATAATATATATCATGTATATCAGTTCATTGTTAAAAAACTCCAGACCTGTCTGACAATCCTCCTTGTAATATCCACTACGATAACCGGAAGTACATCCTCCAGTTGCCACAAAACATGACTCAGATTGATTGAAACAATTACAAGTTTTACTGCAGTCAAGACCAAATGTTCTGGCTTTACATGCTGAATCTAGTGAAACAAATAACAGAAATGTACAATTATTTTTTTATTTATCCTAGGAACCCTTATACGTGTTCAAAAATATTTTTAAAACCCAATTTGAATATGAGCACCTGAATTATTTGAAGTATTATATTCACTTTTGGTTTTGACATAGAATTAAAAACTTAGAATTAATAGAATAATGAATCAACATGGCTGTTTTAGTCGCAAATTCCTTTCTCATTAAAAGGTTCTTTTGTTCTTGATACTTTTATAAATATATCAAAGAAGATATTTGGCTGGATTACCTTTTGTCATATGTCCATTTAATACGGTAGAACACAGTTATCATCTATACCTCGTTTAACTCGACAACCCTACTAGCGTCTTCTCATTGTTTCTGTCGATTCTTTGACGTTGACAAACCATAATATCTCGAGCACAAAAGAGGGTCACGTTTCCCATATTACATCCGTTATCTCGCTGAGTTCCCTTCTGATGACGTGGGGAACTTTACTAAATTTGTTACACTTTCATGTTAGCAATATGTATGTTTATTTTTATAGCTTGAAGCTCGGTTAATAAAACAAATCGCATGTAAGCCTTAAAATATTTTATAATTATGATTTAAATGTTCTTATATAAAGTTAATTTAAAATATAAATGCACGTGTTTAAATACTGCAGAGATGATATTATAAAAGTCCTCAATGTGCCGTGTCCAGAATGATTGAGCGACGGTCTTAAAATAAGTTATTTGCAAAAAAAATAATAGTGTGAATCATTTTTCTTTTTAAAAAAAAACGAATTTTAATCTTAAGTTAAGCAAAGGGGTATAGAGCTACTGTAAAGTTGAAACAATTTTTCTAAAATGAATAATTTTTAATTTTTGTAATAGATAGCATTATATTTAATGGTTGTTTTAAGAATTTACACACACAAAAATGAACTCCTTAAAATACGGTTAACCATTGTTAATGGAAATCACTCATTCAACCAAGACTGCACTTCCACTAAGGTTTTATTTTTTTTTAATTGGTAATGTGGAGAAAAAAAAAGTATCTTTGCCCGTCGCTTCATCACACTGACCAATAGCATTTATTAGCACACATAAAGTTCATACAGAATCTTCAATAATATGTTAATTTATTGCCACATATTGGTTTTGTTGATTTGAATCATCAGTTAACAGGGTTCCAATGCGATTGCTAAACTTATAACTTAATTTGACATATTTTGATTTGCGTTGAAATCGCTCGAAATTTATTATGTTACTTCAATTTTTTTGGAAAGCAACTATTTTATGATAAGGATCATATAGTTAAAATATATAGTTCTTGATAATTCAAATTTAAAATTAATTTTTAAAAATAGGCTACGAATTAAATAATATACTGAAACAGTGGCGTAGCGAGAGGGGAGCAAGGGGGCAAATGCCCCGGGCGGCAGTTTGGTTAGGGGCGGCAAATTCCTCATCGTTAATGAGCTTCTAGGAATGAATTGTTAAAGTGGAAAATTTTAACAAAGTTTTAAAAAAATACCTTTACCAAATTGATAAAAGAATTAAAAGATAAGGAACTAGCCTAAAATATGTAAACGTTTCTACTGCAAAAACTTCACATTCCATGTTGGATATAAATTATTATGATATTTATGCCAATGAAATGAAAAACTATGAGGTCTAAGTAGTATGAAAACGTGAATCTGATCTACAGGTAACGTAGTTACGTAGTTCATTCTTATTTGTCAACAGTAGCTCCTATAGAAAAAGTGAAATGTACTTTACTCAAAAAATTTCAAATATGAGGCGTTCGAATGCCAGGGCGGCACTTTGACGGGACAGCACTTTGATGGGGCGGCAAATTCCTCATTCTTAATTAGCTTATGGAAATGAAAAACGTTAAAAAATAATTTTATATAAATGAACGAATATCTGAAGTAAAAAATTAATTTAAAAATTAAGAAACTTAAACGGGGAAGTGTATTAAAAATCGATCCAAATTATTTCGGCAACAAGACGCCGCGAGTTAACATCAAGGGTTTTAACAAAGGAATAAATGATATCAAGCAATTGATTTATTCACGTTCATTTGCATTTGGATGAGTAGGGTCGTGGGGCACGGACCTGACCGTGACTCGGTGACCTGAAACCAACAACTCCCGGCAGGCAATGCCAAAGTCCGATATGTTAGGTGTTAGGTGCTAGTTACATATGATTACAGTCGCTGTATGGATCTTAGACAAAGCATCTTAAATGCATTGTCGATGATGAAAACCAAAGTACCCGTTGAGGGTCGGGTAAATCCAAAGCGACCGTTTCGTCCCCCTCAATTTTACTAGCAACGCCAATGAGCGGTGCCGGTTTAGGGCCAGGAGCCCCAGTACGGATTAGCAAAAGGAACCGCGAAGAACGCAGCGGACGCCAGCTCTGAGGAAACCTTCCAGTGGGGGTTGCACCCTAGGTAGGTCATTGATGATCCCCCGCATAGCGGCGGTCCTAACCATTGAGACTCGTATGCTTTGCCGGGGTGGCGCCAAAGTGGTAGCGGGTCATAGTAAGGCAATTCCACCCCTCCTTGTGAGGTCAACTTAGTGGGAGGCATCTTCGACTTTCTGTCCTGGATGCCCAGGTGGCCGCTTCAGAAGCGACCGCTCCGGGGGGGGGGTTCCCAGCTGTCACGACCTTTTCTGGGGGAGGGGGCCAGATAGCTGGGAGGGTCACATCGTCACAATTTTGTGACCCCCTCCCCCTCCAGGAGCGTGACGTCATTAACGGAGAGTTCCTAATGTCATTTCATATTTTTCATGGGGTGGGGGCGGCAAACCTGGGTTCTGCCAGGGCGGCACATACCCACGCAATGCCGCTGTACTGAAAAAGAATAAATGTCCGTAAAAAGTCATATGCATTATTTAATGTGAAATATTTCACGTTAATAATAATATATATAAAAAATCAAAACAAAATGCAGATTACTTGCCGTGACAGTGGTAATTGAAAAAAATGGATCAAGAAATACATAAACTGTTGCAGACATGAGAAAATCTATTATGTCCTCTTTGGTGCATTGGAATAAAAACGTGTTTAAAAATTATTTTTTTTAAAATAGAGATAACCCTTCAAAAATGACGGAATCTTTTGGGGTTTGAGTTCAATATAAAATTACTGCTGTAAAAATTAATATTTGTTTAAGATAATTCAAAAAAACAATAGATTCAAAAAAGGAATAAATATTTATTTAGTTAAAAATTTCTTTAATAACAATATTTCTTGTAAATATTATTGAGTTCTTTAGCAAATCTCCTTGATGATCGGTATTTTTAAATAACACTTTTAAATTTCCATGATATCTGCCTCGAGTTAATGCGACATATAATTGTCCATGAGTGAAAACTGGCTCAGGGAGATTTACACCGACATAGTTGAAAGACTGGCCTTGAATCTTGTTGATTGTCATTGCAAAAGCCAAAGGAACGTTCGAAAAGTGTTATTTTTGGTGCCGTAGTTTTGTGCGCTGCTTTCTAAAATTGGTAGCACTATAAAACAAAATCGATCGCAGCGCCACCTAACAGCATTACACTTATTCGCAGCGCCACTGACAGCATTACGTCGATACAGACAACGGGAATTATTTATATTGATTTATTTACCCATACATTTTGTTAATTTTGTTTTTAAAAAAAAATTTTTTATTAATTTAATTTATTTTTATTTTTTCAAATAAAGTTTTTAATAACAGCTCACTCTAAAAAGAAAAATACAATTATGTTAATGTATTATTTCTCTTTGAAGACAATTGAGATAATAGTTTTTAAAAAATTCACTTGTAAGTCCATAAATTGAAAGCTAATTGTTCAAATTAAATGACATTTTTAAATATTGTCTTGTCACAAGAGCTTCAGGTTTCTGCCAAATTTCAGCTCAATCGAGCAATGCTCGTCAAAATGACGTTGCAAAATGTGACGCTAACATATAAACAAATAGATAACCTACACGGAATTCCAAGTTAAATACATTGTAAAGAGTGTAATAAAAACGATCAATGATAACAAGTTCATTTAATTTTACCCGTTTCGTTTACTTAAGATTTTACTTGTTATTTTCATATTTTTCTTTTATACTTTTTGACCTTTTTATTTTTTTATGAATAAATACTATGTAACTCACCACCAAAGATCTCCACTTCGCACAAAGTAAGAATCTGAGTGACATTGGTGAAAATCTCAACACGTGTGACAAGTTTAGCAGATGACGTCACCGCATAGATTAATTTGTATACTGGAGGTATGGAGTAGTTGAAGACGACAGTGTTTTCCTGGTTCAAACTTGACAGAGAGAAATTTAGTAGCCGATCCCATTCTAAAATAATAATTGTTAATAATAATAAGTAAATGAAAGCATCTTACATGTTGCCTCTTTCACATTAAGAAACTTGTACACAGATTTTCATTGCATTTAGGCTGAGTGAAGTTTAATAAATAATGGATAATAAAAACAACCCGTAAAAAACCAAGTTTTTGACTATAAATCCTTTACGTATGAGACGTAACTAAAAGAATGTTCATTATAACACGCAGCGCAAGACCATCCAAAAATACTAAATTGCAGTTGTGTCGTAAAACGTGTTTAACATAATGCGCACCGATCAGGAATAGGTTTATAAAATGTGTTGTCAGTAAAATACGCACCTTATTGCGCGACAGAAAGGTTGTTCAATATAATACGCACCGCGACGCTCTATCTCAAAAAATAGCATGATACATAGGAATAAATAAAATAATCTAAAAAATCAATAATTTAATTACGGTATATGCGATCGATCTGAAATTTTGATACATTGTTTTTATCATCGGTACGAAACTGCCTGCAAAATTTCAGCTCGCTATCTTGCGAGCAAGTGGGTTAAAAATCGATCAAAAGTTTTGGCGACAAGCAAGCAAGCAAGCAAGCAAGGTCCGCCGCAGACACCACGAGTTAATATAAAGGATTTAATAAGAAAAACCCGTAAAAAACCAAGTTTTTGACTATAAATCCTTTATGTACGAGATGTAACTAAAAAAATGTTCATTATAATACGCAGCGCCAGACCATCCAGAAATACAAAATTGCAGTTGAGTCGTAAAACATGTTTAATATAATGCGCACCGATCAGAAATATGTTTATAAAAAGAGCTGTCAATAAAATACGCACCTTGTTGCGCGACAGAAAGGTTGTTCAATATAATACGCACCGCGACGCTCTATCTCAAAAAATAGCATGATACATAGGAATAAATAAAATAATCTAAAAAATCAATAATTTAATTACGGTACATGCGATCGATCAGAAATTTTGATACATTGTTTTTATCATTGGTACGAAACTGCCTGCAAAATTTCAGCTCGCTATCTTGCGAGCAAGTGGGTTAAAAATCGATCAAAAGTTTTGGCGACAACGTCGGTCGGTCGGTCGGTCGGTCGGCCGCAGACACCACGAGTTAATATAAAGGATTTAAAAAGAGCCATGTTTTATTTGATAAATATTATTATTTTTTGTATTAAATGTCCGTTTTTTGTGTATGTGTCCATGGCAATATTACGTACTTAATTATAAATTTAATTTTCTATATTAATATATTATAACATTCGTTTTTCTGCTCATGAAATTTACAATTGGTTGTCGTTTGGTTGTCAAGTTTCGATGCATTTTGAACTACAAAGCCATTATTTATTACTGCAAATTAAATTTGCAAACTTATGCTTCAGTTTAGCGTTTGTTTTTCTTTTATACACTTTGAGATTGCATATTTGTATGTTTACAAAAATAACATATTTAAAAATCGGACTCCTCCCCACAATAGTTTATTTTTTTATTGTTATTTACATGTAATATTTTAATGCGTCTTAGACTAATTTGGAATTTTAAAAAATGTTTGCCTTTAATATAGAACAGGAAGGGTTGCTGCCTTGACAATAATGAAAACGTTTATTAGAATTCCTAAAACGTGCATATTAAATTTTATGTACGATTACCTGAAGGTAATGTAATATTTTCTTTTATCCAGTGATTAACTTTACTTCAAAGGTTTCATGCAAAATAAATAGTTCGTTGTTATTCATATTTGTAAATAGTTACAATTTGATATTTACATATTTTTTATAATGTAAATGTAATAATGTATGCACCAATGGGCGCATAAACTGACAAGTCATAATAGATCTTGAAAAGGTGCTGACTTGACAATAATAAAAAACGTTTATGTGAATTACTAAC
This sequence comes from Ampullaceana balthica, assembly GCA_944989445.1. Lineage (NCBI taxonomy): Eukaryota > Metazoa > Mollusca > Gastropoda > Lymnaeidae > Ampullaceana > Ampullaceana balthica. The sequence continues at coordinate 14,069 of CALYLW010002625.1, read as the reverse complement.
ACGTTTATATTAAATTGTAAATATGATTAACAGTTGATAATTTAATCTTTTATGTTATCTTGTGACAAACTTTGCTTACTACGTTTCATGCAAAATGAATAGTTCTTTGTGTAAAAATTACATTTTATTTTTTTACATGTTTTGGTAATGTTGTGGTAATAATGAATGGACAAATGGGCGGATAAAATGACAAGTCATAATCATCAATGAAGCTTAAACTGCTTTAAATCACAGATGTGCTTACATAATTTTTTAAGGCACTGTGCTGTATTATTGGTGCACTCATAATTGGTGCGCACTATTCAATGCCGCAAGTTAACGTCCGGCTGACTCCTCAGCAATATTTGTTAATACTTCGAACTTCAAACTTCTTTGCTGTAGTATCATCTTATGCTATGTGTAATTCACTATGCATTTACTATTATCATGATTATATCATTATTATTCATGCAAACTTATATAACGCGAAGCCTAAGCTTGGAGGTTTTCTCATAACACATATATTCGTATATATAATCAAAATATATACTGTTATGTCCGTTCGTAACGCTAGATTTTAGAAAGTGCACCGCTAAAAAAAACGCTGAAAAAAATACTGCACAAAAAAACAACAACAGAAAAACGCTATTTTCAAACGTCCGCATAAAATTGTTCAATATGGAAAAGAGATTTAATTTTTCTCTCTCGGTCTCTACATTTTCTGATTATTTACTATGCGGCTTTCAGGCAAAAGGGACCATTACAAAAACTGAAATATATCCATTTTGAAAACTTCCGTCATTTTCGACGGGTAATACACTAGTAGGTAATAATTTCATCCATTATTTAAAAATTTACCTCCTTTCTATTTGCTTATTCCTTTAGATATATTATTAATATTTAGTGTGTCGACAAATCCTATTTAAGAACCCTTGCTGGGGACAGTGAAATGAAAAATAAGTTAATATAAAAAAAATCCAAATTTTAACTGACAAATAGATCCGAATATTCCCATCTCGCTGCCTCGACACACATGAAAAATTGCAAACAAATTCACAAAGAAACTAATTTGCTATCGAGAAGATATTTTAAAAAGAGTATCGATCCGTCAAATGTTCTCTAATTTATTTATTACAAATAGCTGCAGGATCGAACCCAGTTTTTATGTTAAGAATATTTCTAATGAGAGTACGAGACCCAGAGAAATGACGTGCTTAAGTTATAATGAGTTGCTTCATTGATTAATAATGATTTATTCTTTTAGTAGAAATAATTTCTGATTTGCTTTTTTGTACTTGATAATAAAATATATAATGTAATTAGTTTATGCTTATCTTTGATAGAGATATCATTCATGTAATTGATAAAAAATGTGTTTTTTTTAAAATATTGACTATTCGTCCTTAATATTCATTGACAGTTTGTCATAAATTCTAATGTTCATTGTTAGGTTTGATGAATTGTATCAGGAGTAAACTGGAATGAACACAGTAGCCACAATTGATAACTCGTCAGAAAAAGTTCAACTTGACCGGGTCAAACATATGGTCCAAGTTATTTCACGGTTGACGGGTCGTTTCTTTATTAAAAGATCTATTCACAATAGTGAGGGGAAAATTTTAAAAAAAATTCGTCTTGTTTATTTTAAGACTTAGAATATTCTTACCGTTTTTTATGGTCGAAACTAACTCTTAATATTGGTGAAAACAACGGCAAAACGTGTTCTATTTTTCATCTTCACATTTTACTAACGTTATAAAACGTTATGACATTACTAAACATGATTACATTATTAAAACCGAACAAAAAGAAACTGTTGTAATTAAGACGGTAATAATTACTGGCCCCAATTTGCAACTTCTAATTTTTCTCTGAAATTGTTGTAGGGCCGGCTGGCCCTTAATGTATGGCCAACAACAGAATTGAGCTCCCATATTTCCAACAGAATTGTACTCCCATATTTCCAACAGAATTGTGCTCCCATATTTCCAACAGAATTGTGCTTCCATATCTTCAAGGATTTCTTTGACATTTCCCACTTTCAATCCATCACTGATATCACCACTTGTCAACCCGCCTCTGTAAACACATTTTACATTTTACATCATCGTATATTCTCAAGAGTCTGTAAACACATTTTACATCATCTTATATTCTCAAGGGTCTGTAAACACATTTTACATCATCTTATATTCTCAAGGGTCTGTAAACACATTATACATCATCTTATATTCTCAAGAGTCTGTAAACACATTATACATAATCTTATATTATCAAAAGTCTGTAAACACATTATACATCATCTTATATTCTCAAGAGTCTGTAAACACATTATACATCATCGTATATTCTCAAGAGTCTGTAAACACATTATACACCATCTTATATTCTCAAGAGTCTGTAAACACATTATACATAATCTTATATTCTCAAGAGGTTGTAAACACATTATACATCATGTTATATTCTCAAGAGTCTGTAAACACATTATACATCATCTTATATTCTCAAGAGTCTGTAAACACATTATACATCATCTTATATTCTCAAGAGTCTGTAAACACATTATACATCATCTTATATTCTCAGGAGTCTGTAAACACATTATACATCATCTTATATTCTCAAGAGTCTGTAAACACATTATACATCATCTTATATTCTCAAAAGTCTGTAAACACATTATACATCATCTTATATTCTCAAGAGTCTGTAAACACATTATACATCATGTTATATTCTCAAGAGTCTGTAAACACATTATACATCATCTTATATTCTCAAGAGTCTGTAAACACATTATACATCATCTTATATTCTCAAAAGTCTGTAAACACATTATACATCATCTTATATTCTCAAGAGTCTGTAAACACATTATACATCATCTTATATTCTCAAGAGTCTGTAAACACATTATACATCATCTTATATTCTCAAGAGTCTGTAAACACATTATACATCATCTTATATTCTCAAGAGTCTGTAAACACATTATACATCATCTTATATTCTCAAAAGTCTGTAAACACATTATACATCATCTTATATTCTCAAGAGTCTGTAAACACATTATACATCATCTTATATTCTCAGGAGTCTGTAAACACATTATACATCATCTTATATTCTCAAGAGTCTGTAAACACATTATACATCATCTTATATTCTCAGGAGTCTGTAAACACATTATACATCATGTTATATTCTCAAGAGTCTGTAAACACATTATACATCATCTTATATTCTCAAGAGTCTGTAAACACATTATACATCATCTTATATTCTCAGGAGTCTGTAAACACATTATACATCATCTTATATTCTCAAAAGTCTGTAAACACATTATACAGCATCTTATATTCTCAAGAGTCTGTAAACGTGCTCTATATTACTGGATTATGTTTTGAACCAAAGGGACATCACTGAGCGTCATAATTTAAGGGCACGGCAACAAGGAAAATTTGACAGTGAGAAATATCGCCCGTCACTAAAATCGCTTGATTAATTTTTAATTCAGCACAAAGGGAACTTTAAACGATAATCTGCAAACAGCCGCCACATTTGACTTTAAATGATAATCTGCAAACAGCCGCTACAGGGAACTTTAAACGATAATCTGCAAACAGCCGCTTTTGGATGAGGAATTCAGAGTTCTTATACTCCGTATATGTCTTACAGTTCTTTCCTCCCTTGTTTTGTGTCACTGGTCCGTTCAGAAGGTGATTCGTCGCAAGGTGTAAGTACAAGTCGAGCCCATCGTGTCAATATAAGGTGTGGGTTCAAGTCCATCGTGTCATTATAAGGTGTGGGTTCAAGTCAAATACATCATGTCGTTATAAGGTGTGGGTTCAAGTCAAATACATCATGTCGTTATAAGGTGTGGGTTCAAGTCGAGCCCATCGTGTCAATATAAGGTGTGGGTTCACGTCGAATACATCGTGGCATTATAAGGTGTGGGTTCAAGTCGAATACATCGTGTCAATATAAGGTGTGGGTTCAAGTCGAGCCCATCGTGTCAATATGAGGTGTGGGTTCAAGTCGAATACATCGTGTCAATATAAGGTGTGGGTTCAAGCCAATCGTGTCTTTATAAGGTGTGTTTAATTATGATATGAAAGAAAATGTATGTGTGTGTATTTTATGTGTCACTATGTTTATGTAAATCGTTGAGAGCCCAGCTCCTGGCTTAGATTCCCAAACTATGATTATTTCTGTAAGATGGGGAAACTTATATAAACGCGCTGAAACGATCGTTTGGGACAATGTTTTGATTAACTCTTGTAACGTCTGGCCCAGGTGGGTGGAGCATTGCATTATGTTTGATATACTCTTGTAACGTCTGGCCCAGGTGGGTGGAGCATTGCATTATGTTTGATATACTCTTGTAACGTCTGGCCCAGGTGGGTGGAGCATTGCATTATGTTTGATATACTCTTGTAACGTCTGGCCCAGGTGGGTGGAGCATTGCATTATGTTTGATATACTCTTGTAACATCTGGCCCAGCAGGAGCAGTGCATAAGGTTTGATATACTCTTTTACATCTGGCCCAGCTGGAACAGTCTTGTCACTTATGGCACAGCTGGAGCAGTCTTGTAACGTCTGGCCCAGCTGGAGCTGTCTTGTAACGTCTGGCCCAGCTGGAGCAGTCTTGTAACGTCTGGCACAGCTGCAGCAGTCTTGTAACGTCTGGCACAGCTGAAGCAGTCTTGTAACGTCTGGCCCAGCTGGAGCAGTCTTGTAACGTCTGGCACAGCTGAAGCAGTCTTGTAACGTCTGGCCCAGCTGGAGCAGTCTTGTAACGTCTGGCCCAGCTGGAGCAGTCTTGTAACATCTGGCCAAGCTGGAGCAGTCTTGTAACGTCTTGCACAGCTGGAGCAGTCTTGTAACGTCTGGCCCAGCTGTAGCAGTCATGTAACGTCTGGCACAGCTGGAGCAGTCTTGTAACGTCTGGCACAGCTGGAGCAGTCTTGTAACGTCTGGCCCAGCTGGAGCAGTCTTGTAACATCTGGCCAAGCTGGAGCAGTCTTGTAACGTCTTGCACAGCTGGAGCAGTCTTGTAACGTCTGGCCCAGCTGTAGCAGTCATGTAACGTCTGGCACAGCTGGAGCAGTCTTGTAACGTCTGGCACAGCTGGAGCAGTCTTGTAACGTCTGGCTCAGCTGGATCAGTCTTGTAACGTCTGGCACATCTGGAGCAGTCTTGTAACGTCTGGCACAGCTGCAGCAGTCTTGTAACGTCTGGCACAGCTGGATCAGTCTTGTAACGTCTGGCCCAGCTGGAGCAGTCTTGTAACGTCTGGCCCAGCTGAAGCAGTCTTGTAACGTCTGGCACAGCTGCCGCAGTCTTGTAACGTCTGGCACAGCTGCCGCAGTCTTGTAACGTCTGGCACAGCTGGAGCAGTCTTGTAACGTCTGGCACAGCTGGAGCAGTCTTGTAACGTCTGGCCCAGCTGGAGCAGTCTTGTAACGTCTGGCCCAGCTGGAGCAGTCTTGTAACGTCTGGCCCAGCTGGAGCAGTGGCTTGGGTTTGATCCTCAATGTTTCTTGTTGTCAGCAATTCCAGCGTTGGGGGGGGATGGGTGGGGGTCTATCGATAACAACCAGGCTCGTGGCAGTTCGCTTTAATTGGTCACAATGTGACGAATGAAACTGTCATGGATAACACCACTGGTACCAGTCTGTCATTAGTCTGTCACTGAATTGATTTGACACGTGAACTACAGGCGTGGGGCGGGCTGTTCAGTGCGGAGTGCATATGGAGGAGTAGGGAGGAAGGAGTAGGTAGGGAGGAGTAGGGAGGGATGAGTAGGGAGGGAGGAGTAGGAAGGGAGGAGTAGGGAGGGATCAGCAGGGAGAGAGGAGTAGGGAGGGAGGAGTAGGGAGGGAGGAGTAGGGAGGGATGAGTAGGGAGGGAGGAGTAGGGAGGGAGGAGTAGGGAGGGAGGAGTAGGGAGGGAGGGGTAGGGAGGGATGAGTAAGGAGGGAAGAGTAGGGAGGGATGGAGGAGTAGTGATGGAGGAGTAGGGAGGGAGGAATAGGGAGGGAGGAGTAGGGTGGGAGGAGTAGGGAGGGAGGAATAGGTAGGGATGAGTAGGGATGGAGGGGTGGGGAGGAGTAGTGAAGGAGGAGCAGGGAGGGATGAGAAGGGAGGGAGGAGTAGGGAGGGAGGAGTAGGGAGGGAGGAGTAGGGAGGGAACCTATCAGGGGAGACTGGTCAGTTAAGGAATGAGAGAGACAGGACTAACGAGAAGGATGCTCATTTTTTTCTGGGGAATGTGGGGATTTAATGACGTCGTTGATTACTCCCCAAGAATTGTGTCCGTGTAAAGGAATGTCCAACTTAAGACTGACCGCACCTTGATGTTCAACCTGTTTGATTCATGTCTAGATGTGTATGCTTGTATGTACATCCGATAGTTGAGGTAAGTTAAAGTATATGGGATAGTCAAGATCAGTATGATACATTTATTTTAGGGATGCTGTAGATTACTATAAATATTTTGGATTGTTCAGTCGATGTTTATAATTAAAGGTGTCTGAGATAATTATAAATAGGCATAATAGGAAGCATTGAGGTATCTTGAAGATATGAATGACAGTTAGTTCTAGATAGCTATGTTAGAGACATGGAAGATATGAATGACAGTTAGTTCTAGATAGCTATGTTAGAGGCATGGAAGATATGAATGACAGTTAGTTCTAGATAGCTGTTAGAGGCATGGAAGATATGAATGACAGTTAGTTCTAGATAGCTATGTTAGAGGCATTGAAGATATGAATGACAGTTAGTTCTAGATAGCTATGTTAGAGGCATGGAAGATATGAATGACAGTTAGTTCTAGATAGATATGTTAGAGGCATTGAAGATACATGAAGAGGTGAGTAAGAGATAGTTCTAGATAGCTATAATTGAATACAAATGGTGTATGTGGAACTCGACAATTAAATGTCGGTCAAATGGGAACAACAAGAGTTTACGGTTTGTGTTACATTATGACGTATTGCATGTGAATAGAAATTGTTACAGAAGACGTTTGACACCAACTACTTTGAACAGGACATTTTGTTGAGGTTTAATTTACCAATATTTCTCTCCAATGTTGTAAAACGACCTTTAGTTGTGTTTGACTTTATCATCCTACCAATATTCCTTGCCAATGTCGTCCTTGACATTCACCTTGCTCTGCTATCCTAAGTTTCTGCCCTGCCCTCAAACTCAAATCGTCATTAATCAATTTTTAAAAAAAATACCGAAAAGGTTTACTGGATTTCCTGGAAAATCCACAAAAACACGAAAACATATCAGTATTTTGTCCATTTCTCACCAACCATAAATTCTATTGGGTTGAAACTAATGTCAAACAATTGCTAATAATATTTAGAACAATGTTGGAGAAGGAATTTTTGTCGTTCGACTCCCGTAATTTTAGAAGCATTTTTAAAAGCAATTGATTTGTTTAGTTTCAAAATTATTGATTTGAAATTACTTTTAATGTCATCTAGAATCTAGAATGATAGTTAATGGGATTTTCCCGCTTTGTGAATTCTTATGTTAGATTGTTGCGTGGTGCGCATTATATTGACACATTCTTGGTGTGATGTAGCGTGAGGGGATATGACGTCAACTTTGGGTTTGGTTTCAGAATTACTTATTTGAATCGACTTTTAATGTAATCTAGAATGATTTCACTTAATAAATAAGAAAAACCCGTAAAAAACCAAGTTTTTGACTATAAATCCTTTATGTACGAGAAGTAACTAAAAGAATGTTCATTATAATACGCAGCGCCAGACCATCCAGAAATACAAAATTGAAGTTGTGTCGTAAAACATGTTTAATATAATACGCACCGATCAGGAATATGTTTATAAAAAGAGCTGTCAATAAAATACGCACCTTATTGCGCGACAGAAAGGTTGTTCAATATAATACGCACCGCGACGCTCTATCTCAAAAAATAGCATGATACATAGGAATAAAAAAAATAATCTAAAAAATCAATAATTTAATTACGGTACATGCGATCGATCTGAAATTTTGATACATTGTTTTTATCATCGGTAAGAAACGGCCTGCAAAATTTCAGCTCGCTATCTTGCGAGCAAGTGGGTTAAAAATCGATCAAAAGTTTTGGCGACAAGCAAGCAAGCAAGCAAGCAAGGTCCGCCGCAGACACCACGAGTTAATATAAAGGATTTAAAAATGGGTAAAGACGACTGCTTTGTCCATTTTCAAACTTTTCAGAGTGAAATTGAGCAATTTACACATACATGAATTAATGATTTTGTTGTAAAGAGTCCATCATAAAATCTTACTTTCCGGCCATTTTGTATATAAACATTCGAATTTGGGATTTATTTTCATGTTGACTAAAGAAAATAGATAATGGACAGGGGTATACATGTTTAGGCTTTTAAACAAAAGGTATCAACTTTATTTTTAAATTGGCATGTGTATTTGCATCTTATCGTCGCTGTTTTACAAGTCATTAGCAGTAATCATGACACACTATTTTATCCATAAAATCCTTCAACCAACTTCGTGTTTAAGCAAACATTTTCCTCAACACCGAACCCGGCATTGCGCAATGTTCTCCATTCTTTTCATCAGAGGCTCTATATAACTCATCATCCTTATCTCAGTTTAGTTTTAAAATTTCAACTTAAATGCCAACTTTATTTGGCACATCAACCCTCTCTTAAGCCTAATCAACCCTCTCTTACGCCACAATCAACCCTCTCTTACACCCAATCAACCCTCTCTTACACCCAATCAACCCTCTCTTACACCCAATCAACCCTCTCTTACACCCAATCAACCCTCTCTTACACCCAATCAACCCTCTCTAACGCCCAATCAACCCTCTCTTACACCCAATCAACCCTCTCTTACACCCAATCAACCCTCTCTTACACCCAATCAACCCTCTCTTACACCCAATCAACCCTCTCTTACACCCAATCAACCCTCTCTTACACCCAATCAACCCTCTCTTACACCCAATCAACCCTCTCTTACACCCAATCAACCCTCTCTTACACCCAGCAACCCTTTCTTACACCCAATCAACCCTCTCTTACACCCAATCAACCCTCTCTTACACCCAATCAACCCTCTCTTACACCCAATCAACCCTCTCTTACACCCAATCAACCCTCTTTTACACCCTATCAACGCTCACTTACACCCAATCAACCCTCTCTTACACCAATCAACCCTCTCTTACACCCAATCAACCCTCTCTTACACCCAATCAACCCTCTCTTACGCCCCAATCAACACTCTCTTACACTCAATCAACCCTCTCTTACACCCAATCAACCCTCACTTACACCCAATCAACCCATCTCTTACGCCCCAATCAACCCTCTCTTACACCCAATCAACCCTCTCTTACACCCAATCAACCCTCTCTTACACCCAATCAACCCTCTCTTACGCCCAATCAACCCTCTCTTACACCCAATCAACACTCTCTTATATCCAATCAACCCTCTCTTACACCCAATCAACCCTCTCTTACGCCCAATCAACCCTCTCTTACACCCAAGCCACCCTCTCTTACACCCAATCAACCCTCTCTTACACCCAATCAACCCTCTCTTACACCCAATCAACCCTCTCTTACACTCAATCAACCCTCTCTTACACCCAATCAACCCTCTCTTACACCCAATCAACCCTCTCTTACACCCAATCAACTCTCTCTTACACCCAATCAACCCTCTCTTACACCCAATCAACCCTCTCTTACACCCAATCAACCCTCTCTTACACTCAATCAACCCACTCTTTCACCCAATCAACCCTCACGTACACCCAATCAACCCTCTCTTACGCCCCATCAACCCTCTCTTACACCCAATCAACCCTCTCTTACACCCAATCAACCCTCTCTTACACCCAATCAACCCTATTTTACGCCCAATCAACCCTCTCTTACACCCAATCAACCCTCTCTTACACCCAATCAACCCTCTCTTACACTCAATCAACCCTCTCTTACACCCAATCAACCCTATTTTACGCCCAATCAACCCTCTCTTACACCCAATCAACCCTCTCTTACACTCAATCAACCCTCTCTTACACCCAATCAACCCTCCCTTACACCCAATCAACCCTCTCTTACACCAAATCAACCCTCTCTTACACCCAATCAACCCTCCCTTACACCCAATCAACCCTCTCTTACACCAAATCAACCCTCTCTTACACCCAATCAACCCTCCCTTACACCCAATCAACCCTCTCTTACACCAAATCAACCCTCTCTTACACCCAATCAACCCTCTCTTACACTCAATCAACCCTCTCTTACACCCAATCAACCCTCCCTTACACCCAATCAACCCTCTCTTACACCAAATCAACCCTCTCTTACACCCAATCAACCCTCTCTTACAACCAATCAACCCTCTCTTTCACCCAATCAACCCTCTCTTACACCCAATAAACCCTCTCTTACACCCAATCAACCCTCTCTTACACCCAATCAACCCTCTCTTACACCCAATCAACCCTCTCTTACGCCCAATCAACCCTCTCTTACACCCAATCAACCCTCTCTTACACCCAATCAACCCTCTCTTACACCCAATCAACCCTCTCTTACGCCCAATCAACCCTCTCTTACACCTAATCAACCCTCTCTTACACCCAATCAACCCTCCCTTACACCCAATCAACCCTCTCTTACACCCAATCAACCCTCTTTTACGCCCAATCAACCCTCTCTTACACCCAATCAACCCTCTCTTACACCCAATCAACCCTCTCTTACACTCAATCAACCCTCTCTTACACCCAATCAACCCTCTCTTACACCCAATCAACCCTCTCTTACACCCAATCAACCCTCTCTTACACCCAATCAACCCTCTCTTACACCCAATCAACCCTCTCTTACACCCAATCAACCCTTTCTTACACCCAATCAACCCTCTCTTACACCCAATCAACCCTCTCTTACGCCCAATCAACCCTCTCTTACGCCCAATCAACCCTCTCTTACACCCAATCAACCCTCTCTTACACCCAATCAACCCTCTCTTACACCCAATCAACCCTCTCTTACACCCAATCAACCCTCTCTTACACCCAATCAACCCTCTCTTACACCCAATCAACCCTCTCTTACACCCAATCAACCCTTTCTTACACCCAATCAACCCTCTCTTACACCCAATCAACCCTCTCTTACGCCCAATCAACCCTCTCTTACGCCCAATCAACCCTCTCTTACACCCAATCAACCCTCTCTTACACCCAATCAACCCTCTCTTACACCCAATCAACCCTCTCTTTCACTCAATCAACCCTCTCTTACGCCCAATCAACCCTCTCTTACACCCAATCAACCCTCTCTTACACCCAATCAACCCTCTCTTACACCCAACCAACCCTCTCTTACACCCAATCAACCCTCTCTTACACCCAATCAACCCTCTCTTACAACCAATCAACCCTCTCTTACACCCAATCAACCCTCTCTTACACCCAATCAACCCTCTCTTACAACCAATCAACCCTCTCTTACATCCAATCAACCCTCTCTTACAACCAATCAACCCTCTCTTTCACCCAATCAACCCTCTCTTACACCCAATCAACCCTCTCTTACACCCAATCAACCCTCTCTTACACCCAATCAACCTGTCTCTACGTATATAACCACGACCTTCGCCTGATTTCTTTCTTATATTTTCTTATAAAAATAACTATTTTTCGATTTTCTCTTCTGCCCCCCCCCTGTTTTCTTACTAATATTTACTTCCCCACTTTCTTACCCCCACCCCCACCCACTTTTTCTTCAATATTGTCCTAAACATTTTATTCACACACTCAATCATCTCCATCTAAAATAGAACCTCACTATCCCCCTCTTCCCAAAGTTATTGTCAAAATCTAAAGTCAAGATTAGGTACACACACACACACACATACACAGACATATATCTTTGTAATTGCTGTTGAATTTGACATTGATCTCGTTACTGACTAGACTTGATGACCTTACAATAATTGGAAACATTAAGTGAATGTTGGAGAAGTATACAGAGGTGATCTGACGGAACTAAAGATTGCTTGAATTGGAGACACCCATGTTTGTAACTAATCATTGATGACGCCATTGTACTAGCGAAACGAGAAGTACAACAGATAAGTTGTTACATTAGGTACTAGGCTTATAAGGGGGGGGGGCGTCCGTAAATGACGTCACGCACCTAGGGGGGACAGGGGGGCAGTGGCGTAGTGAGAGGATGGCAAGGGGGGCAATGCCTCGGGCGGCACTTTTTTTAAGGGCAGCAAATCTCTCGTCAATTGCTTCAAAAAACAATTATTTTTTTTTAAAAATGGAGTGTTTTATGAAACTAAAATAAATGCCAAATAAGAAATTGATAAAATAAATAAAGGAACTGTCCTAAGACATTTAAACCTTACAACTACTAACATTTCAAACTCTATATTGGTTATCCTTTTTTGTCTAATATTAATGCTACTAAACTGCACTTTGTACTATGGGGGCGGCAAATTTATTGTTGTTAATTAGCTTCTAAAAATGAAAATCGTTAAAATAATGTTTAATAAAAGAAAAGAAAAGCAATGGTAAATCTTATTCAACGTTCCAAATGCCAAAACTTCAAACTCTATAAGGAATCTAAAGTCTTCTGATAATAATGCTATTTAACTGGAAAACCAGTGGGCTGAACAGGTATTGGAATATGACACTGATGTGCTGGTACCTTTAGTTGATTGAAGTTTGTCTGTCGCTCATCTTGTAGAAGCGAAAATTGCTGTATCCGTTACATGCCGACAACAACCAATGACATTTAAACAATATACATGGACGTAATTGATTTAAATAAAATGCCTCTACGTAAAGATAAAAATGTGTGATTACTATAAGTTCAGCAAGATTGAGTGTCCAGAGTGTCCATCATATTAACACAAATTCTGTAAGTTAGACACGGATCTTACACCGAAAAAGAGATGAGACGGATAACGTGGGAATGATTTTAACGTAAATAAACTACTGGGAAAAATTGATTGCGTACTTAAATTATATATTTTCTTTAAGAATCACTTTTTAATGTTAATGTCTTTTGTTTTGTCTCATGAATCAAGTACTCAGTGTTACCAGTTTTTAGCAAATGGAAGGAATAAGAAATCGGATTAAAAATAATTGACTATAAAAAAATAATAATACCTTTGTTTGTAAAAGAAAACAAAACAAAGTTGCAAGAAGTTCTTGTTAGAAGGTTTGCATTAATAAATCCTTAGCAACTTGAATTTATACACCGAGGACAATGCTAATGCAATTATTTGCAAAAAATTCTGGAATTGATGCTTCTTAGTCTAATCTACGGGCCTTTCAAATGCTGCCTTTAAATAATAATTGGAGAATTAAAGTATCTCACAAATACATTGAGGACTATTTTACCACATGAAAAAACATAAATAATGAAATAAATCACTCTTGATTTATCAAATTTTTTAAAGTTCTTTCAGCTTGAAGTTACCTTGCCTAATATAGTATATTAATAATGAATATTTCTTAGAACTGTCATAATTAATGCCAGCTGCGAGAGAAGATTCTCAAAATTACTGTAAGTAAATGAAAAATTAATTACGATCAACAATTATATTTTGGCTATAGCCTAAGCATGGCATTTTGTATCATGAGGAAAAACAGAAAACTTAAATTATAATAAAGAAATGAAAGCTCCTCTGTTGATTTCTAACATAAAAAAATTAAATGTTCCATACTATTAATTTCTAATATATTTTTTAAAAAGAATCCACATATTTTTCCGAGGGGGGGGGGCGCGGAAGATCTGGGTTCTGCCCGGGCGGCACATACCCATGCTACGCCGCTGCAGGGGGTCCACACATTTGTGATGATGTGTGACGAGGGGGAGAGGGGATTTTGAGAAATGTGACGTCACATCAAAACTTGCAACTTTAAGTAAATTCCGCTTAAATATTGGACATTTCTTACATTTTATTTAAGAACGTTTTACGTGGCTTCATGTGTGCTACGATATTAGAGTGCAGCCTGACACTAAATACACACTTCAATGACAT
>CALYLW010002624.1:0-38502 GCA_944989445.1 Ampullaceana balthica | reverse complement strand
AAAAGAAATTAATAATTTCCCTATTCTTTTATCATTAATTTTGGAATAAGTTGAGTATACTTTGCTCTCCTCATGTTACTTTTTTTTTACATTAGCCAGCCAAGGCTCAAGGCCATGCTTGAATTTGGGATTTTTATCAAAATATTTCATGTTTTCAAAACGAACATTCCAATTCTTTTCTGGTGTATACATGCGGTGAATCCTTTTGGAACTCATAATTTATGGCAATTTTAAGTAGTTTTTTTTTATACTAAAAAAAAAGTTATCACATGTATATTATTATTAGTAGCATTACATTTTAACTTGAAACTCTAAATGAGCACTTTGATCATTTGATGTTCTATAAATGCACTATGTTAGCTTATCGAATGCTGACATTTTGTTGGAATCTGTACCAATTTCCCTCTAAGGTCCTTTGGTCTGTGTGGAAAATAACAAACTCATGTGAAAAGTTGCACATCATTCATTTATTGTGCAAAATTATACACCCCACAAACACAGGCATTATATTATCCTTATAAAAATTTGCTGCATGGTAATAGGAAACTGCTGCATGGTGTCTGTCAGGTTTCTGCGCGGCCACTCAGCTTAAAACGAACATTGATCTGACTATCCTATTTATATTTTACGATTATGAATCTTCTTTTAAAATGATTTTCAGGATTGATCAGGATTTTTGAAAACTTTTGATTATTTTTGTGAATGTTTTTTTTTAAATTTTTTTTTAAAAACAATTTTATTTCGCCATTATTTTAGTTGCATATTATTTGGATTTAAGTTAGAAAAAAATAATAGTAACCCCTTATAATCAATCTATAACCTTCAGGTAAAAGCCCTAAATAACTTTAAATTATTTTGGCCCTCCAAAATTATCACAAATTAGATTGCCCTTTTTAAAGTTGCTCACCTCTAAAGGATGTTATAATTTTGCTTATAAAGAAAAACTAAGTTCCTGTTCTAGTCAAAGACCATTATAAAACTTGATTTTTATTAATTTATTCCCTCAAAGTATGATGAGTTATGCATTAAATAAAACCTGCACCTTTCATAGTAGTTTTTATGTTCTTTAAAAAAAAAGTGTTTTATTGTTTGTCTAAAATTATTAATTACCCTGCCAAATTTATTTTTAAAAAATTGTTCTATTTTTACAGGAGCTTGGAGATCTCAAGTCACCTAATTCTGTACTTAAGAAGTCATTTAGAGACATTTGTGTGGATGAATCAAATATACTTTTATGGCATGGACTAATTGTTCCGGTTTGTATTTGTAATTGAGTAATATAAAATTTTACATTTACATAAAGTGGAGTGGTGGATATGTACAGATTAAATACAATACTTATTTATAGACATTATCCTTCTGAAATGCATAGCAAGAATAAAAGTCCACTTCTCCACTGTAAATCATGTTGCAAGTTAAATTTTTCATGTGTTATAATACATTTCAAAGACGTAAAATTAAATTATTGATTTATCATCTTCTTTCATTGTCTCAATTAAAGAGTTTTTTTTTAATAACTAAAAATCTTCTCAATCTACAGGAAAATCCTCCTTATAACAAAGGGGCTTTCAAAATAGAGATAGCGTTTCCTGCTGAATATCCATTCAAGCCACCCAAAGTGATATTCAAGACAAAAATTTACCACCCAAATATTGATGAAAAAGGTCAGGTGTGTCTGCCTATCATCAATGCAGAAAACTGGAAGCCAGCTACAAAGACAGATCAAGGTGAGTTTTCAGAAAACTGAAGCATGCTTTTACTGCTATAACTTTATTTAATGCTAAAAATCTTAAATGATAAATATGGGTGAATCATACCAAGTACAGCTGCAGTTTCAGAATTCTTTTATGAATGGTATCAATAAATTAGCTGCAAACTCTTATTATTGTGCGCAATTAAATGATCATGTGCACATCTCTCATTTGAGACATTTTTGTTTACACTTAATGCTGCAGTTATGAATATTATTGCTTCCATTTTGACTATAAGATTATTTAGTGCTATGATAGAGACTGTTTTTTTTTGTATTGGTAATAGCCAAAAGACCCAATTAAATGGCCTTAATATCTAAAATTTTAAGGACCCTCTGCCTTAATTTATTCAGTCCTGAAGGGCTACTTCCGTATCTACTAAATTTTCCTGACAAATGGGAAGTAACTTTGTTTTAAGCTTTTGATTCCATTAGCAAATATGTTTCTTTTCTTAAGATATTGATTTATCTTAAAAAATGAAACGTTAATGCATCAAGAAATTAATTACGTTTAATAATAATATATATATTAACTGCGGAAAAAATGGCAATTAAAGACTGATCAACGCGATTTTTGGCACCTCGGGTGAATACATACTACATAGAGATGCGTCAAACTAAATCACTCTAGGATGCAAAGTGAAACAAGATTTTTAAAAAACATCCAGTATCTTATATTGAAATCTCACACAATAGCCCATTAGTCTTAGGAAAGCAAGATTTTGATTCTATTTTAAACTAAAAATGCTAGACTTTCACTATGCGAAGGGACACATTTGGTCGCATCAGTACTAGCCAACCAAAGGTGCATTTGGATGCATCAGGGGCAAATCAGTTACATTCAAATTTGCACACAAAAAAATGTTGTTTGTCAAATCAATTATTAAATTACATTGTTTTGTTCTGATGACCTCTAGAGACAATTTTGAACTTTTTTCAGTTGTGAGCTCCCTTATTGCCCTGATTAATGATCCAGAACCTGAACACCCACTCCGTGCAGACCTCGCTGAAGAGTACACCAAGGATAGGAAAAAATTTATGAAAAATGCAGAAGAACATACAAAAAAATTCAGTGAAAAGCGACCAGCAGACTAACAATGAATAGATTGCATACACTCTCAAGTCCATGGCCTAAAAGATAAAAAAAATTCTGACAATGACAGCAGCTTATCTGTCACATGATGTGGTGATGATGTACATTCACTTGGAGCTTTCCTCATTTTCATATATTTTCCTTTTTTTGTTTTCCTGTTTAAATCAATCATCCCAAACAAGTGTGAATGAAGTACATGTAAAAGCTCGGGCCTTGACCTTAGATGTTAAAAATGAGGTTTAACTGTTTTTTTCCTTCTTCTTTTGAAAAAAAAATTCGCATTTAGTTGTGTTTTTGTTTTTTTTGTCATGCACTCATCTGGTTAGAAAATAATGTGATGCTTACATTTTTGTACTTGATTACTCAGGTGTAATGTCATGATCAAGGAGGATAGAACTAATATTCCAATATTTATTAGAGTATCATGTTGGTGTCATCAGTATGCTCCTATCACATCTTGTAAACCTATTCTATTTAAATCTGGAATGAAAATGTTGAAAAAAAATGACATTGTGATTTGTTGCAGTCTCAAAAACTCCCTTATTTCTTTTTTTGTTTGTTTTGGATGCGTAGTTTTACCTTTTGACTTTGAATACATTTTGTTATTAATTTGTGTTTATATCTTGATTTTCCGCATGCACCGCATGCATTATTTGTATAACTATCGCTGCCATAACCAAGTGTTTCACAACTGGCATTTAATTTAAAAGAGAACTTATCAAGAATGGGGTGTATTTCTTTTATCTTGTGCCGAGCTGAGCAGACTCCACAGTGACAGTGTGGAGCAAATTTTAATTTCTTTCAACTTCAAGCTTGTGAATTCAGTAGCAAACTTATTAGATATATCTCACACACTTTTGGTTGAAGCTGCAACTAGAATGTATCTCTAATACATGGAATTCAAGCCTTTGTTGTCAAACTGTCCTAACTCTACTTGAAATACCTACATTTTGGTATTAAAGTAGAGAATGTCTCTGAAGTGAAGCTGCAACTAGAATGTATCTCTAATACATGGAATTGAAGCCTTTGTTGTCAAACTGTCCTAACTCTACTTGAAATACTTGATATTAAAAGTAGAGAATGTCTCTGAAGTGAAGTCATCCTTTTTTTAAAAATTAAAAATTTTACTTAGGGGAAAAAAAACCTCTCAAATTTGTTTATTTCTTTATTTTTAAAAATGCCTCTGACTGTTAAATTTACATTTCCACAGACTGTTTTGATAGGAAGTCCTTCATAATCTTTCAACTAATTTAAAGATAAGCAAAGGAAATTCTTACAAGCAATTATCATGTCACAGGAAATTTTCCTAGATTCTGTAAAGAAAGAAAATGTGATGTACTTTTTAAAGTACTCACCTCAAATTTTACATTAAAATATAATTTATTGGTTTAAGAAAATTGTGTACATATTACCTATGACTTATCCATCATATTGAAGTAACTTAAGTTAGTTTGTAGTTGTAAAAATTTCTATAGTATGTTTAACTCCCGTTTTCTTTGTGCAAAAAAGATTTTGAATGTATTATATATTGTCTGGAAACTTTTTATACTGGTACATTAAATTTGAAGATTCATTTCGTCACTTTTGCAGACAGAAATATTTTTAAAAATAAGTTTATAATTTTTATCCCTGGTCCTAGAGTTATTGACCGAACACCAATAATAGTTTCAATTATTCAATATTCTACTAAAATACCAACAAGCAATATTTTGCACTTTTGTTACTTCATTGACACATAAAAATAAGCATATTTTAGTAAAGTATATATCTATGAGCAGAAATTACTCCTTTTAAAAAGAAAAAAAATATATGATGTTTTAGTCTTAATCTAGAGCTTTCTTTGCCTTATTATTTATGATGATGGACTTAGAAGCTATATCGTTTTCAGATTTTTTATTTGTTTCAGTTGAATTTCCAGTTGTGTAATTTAGTTAGAGGGTTAGAAATTTAGAACAGACCTATGCTCCTAATTGAAGCATTCTCATAACTTAGAATTAAATTTTAAAAATAGCACAGACCATTGATTTTATACAGCAATCAATGTTGAATTATAATTTCTTTAACTAGATTGTCTGTAAGTTGAAAAGCTACTGAATTTTTTTAAAAGAAAAATCTGGCTTGAAGAACTCTTCTGCTACTAATGCTATGCAAACTAGTTGTATCAACAATATATTGTCAGTGTGCATAACTAACTTGGACAAAGAATTATTTGAACTTGCAATGCTAACATTTATACCATGCCAATCACTTTTGTTAAAATTTTAAAGTAGCCTTTGATTTGACGAGTAGAATTTGCACTGGCTTATATTTGATAAGACATAGATGTTAATGACTGGCTAAAAAGAAAAATAGTTCCAAAGATGAGCACTGATTGAGTCTGCGAACATGTTTAAATTATATTTGATACTTAAAATACACAGTGACGTTAAATAAGTTCCTCCACTGCCTAATTTTGTTTATTTGTTATGTTGTTAGTTACTATGTGGTACAATTTGACAGAATTATGAAAATTTAAGTTCTAAACATATTTTTCAAACTGTACAAGTTTTGGGAAATGTTTGTTTTAGATTGACTGCACCAGGTCTATTGCATTGTGACAAACTGTGTCATTTGTAAAGGTACAAATAAATTAAATGACCTATTTCACTGTGTCAGTGTTCATTTATTAGTGAAATTTAATAAATGTTACCCTAACAAACCTACAATTGTTTTAGTCTTGAAATTTTAGAAAGAAAAAACCCTATTCCAAGGATTTTTAGTAGAACACCTATGTGAATCATCCAAGTAATATTTCATTTTGTTAATGAAAGTATTGAAAGCTGAGGATTTGTGACGCTACATTTCTAATTTTAGTTATAAATATATGCAAAGGACACGTATGATGAATTAATATGACATCTGAAAATTTATTTGTTTATTTTATAAATTTGTTTAAATGATAAATTAAAAAATCTTTCAGGCCATGGAACCTGTGTCACTGGATGCAAATTTAACTTGAGCTCTTCTATACGAGACTATTGATAGTTGATTTATTTAAGATATCTTTAAAAATATCATGTTTCCTTAACTTTTTGGCCAATTACACATTAATTAGTAGGTCTCATTATAGGTTTATAACTTCCTTTTCAAAACCTGTGTTATGCGTGGCACTAATTTTAAAAGCAGGTTAGGAGATAATTAACATGACTAACTTTCAACTTTGATGATGGTAGACGGTATGACTGATATATATATTATATATATATAGGAGTGTAATATATTTCAGCTTAAAATAGCTAACGAAATCATAAGTTATTTTCTCATATAAATTCAAGAGAACAATACTAAAATCATAAGAAATTGGCAGATAATACTTTAACTTCTTTATTCATCTGAATACAGTACAATTGCAGGAGATGTTAATAATAAAATGGTTTACTGAATTATTTATTGCGCAACCAGTGTACATTTCATTTCTTGTGTTTATATAGGAAACCTTAGCTCGTCACAATGTTGTAATGAAAACTGAATAGTTTATAATTAACACTGCCATCCAAATTAGGAAAATTTATATTAGAGTTTCTGAAAGGTTAAAAACATTTAAAAAATCGACCACAAAGTATTGGACTCTAGTAATGGCTGATATTGATTAACTACTCATCTTCTGTTACAAAGTATTGGTTTCAAATTTAGTGTTGGTGAACTAAATCAGAATGTTATTATGACCAATTATAATCTAAAAATGGCATGAAATGTTAATTGAGCAAGGAAATTTTCCCATTTAATACTTTGGTTAAAAACAAAAAATGGGCGTAATGGAAAGTAATTGAAATAAGCAGAAAACTTAAAAAATTACAGGTTTTGTTACTGTTACATTTTCTTTACTTTGATGAGACAATACCTATTCCCTTAAGTTGTGAATGACATATTTCAACTTATAGCTGAAATAATTGAAAACCATTCATCTTTCACACCAGGTGCAGCAAAACTAAAAAAAAACTTAATATTAAAAAGCAGCTTATTTGTAGTTTTTTTTGTATATCAAAACCTTGCAACACATCATTGCACCTGCTATTATCAAAAATCACTAAAATGATATAAAATTAGATAGACTATGATAAAATTTAATGACTTTTGAAAAATATCTTCTACAACGTTAAACTTTTAAAAAATTTCCTCTGAAGATATAATCTCCCTCAACACAGACATTGTTTTTTAAATCATGATTATTTACATAAAGACTTCTCATCATCCTGACAGACACTCAAGCCTCAAACATAAATATTACAGCAAACAAAATCATCTTGTCTCAATGGATCTCAACTGTTTCTTTTTCATCTTCTTTATTTTAGCTGTATTTTTTATCTGTGGAATAAATGTGAAATTCTTGTCAGCAAATGTTAACACTGAGACGTGTCTTAACCCTACCAGCCCTGAGCTTCCCAAGCTAATTTGCCCCTATACCTGGCCTCCCCAGGAAAAAATAAATAAATGTACATGGGTTATGAAATTGCTAGTATCATGAAAACCAGTGGTCAGAATGAGCTCAAACTTTTAGATTTAGCAGGAAATAGGCCTACATTCTATCCAATGTTCCATTTAAGCTGAGTGGCTGCGCGGCTACTCATATATCTAACCGACGCCGCGCAGCAGTTTATAATTACCGCACATTACATTTAGTAAAAAAAATTATTTAAAAATGGATGCTGTGCAATTTTGCACCCATGTTCCCTCTGAGCTGCGAAACCACGTGGCCGCGAAGTTTTTCGACCAACACCGCGCAGCAGTAAAGAATTACCGCGCAGCAAAATTAAATTTAAATTTTATTTTAGAAGATAATAATTGTTTAATTAGTTGAACAGTGCTATCATCTCACGCCAGTTTTGCGCATTGGAGTGGTAGTCTTCCCAGCAGGTTGAGCCATGCTTTACACAGAGGTACTTTTTGCACATAGAGCACCTGTCGTTGCTCTTGACCTTCTTATGTGGGGGAATGTACTTGTATGCTACACTAGGGTGTGCTCTGTTGTATTGAAGGTGTTTTTCCAAGCAGACAGTGCAGACATGTTTGGAAGCTGTCGCTTCTGGAATTTCAGGCCAGTGGTTGCCTGGTGTTTGGCATTGGGGGCATGGTACCATTTGTCCTCGGCAAATGGCTGTTGAGCGGTAATTGCCAATCAGGTCAATGCAGAGTTTCTGGATATATCTAGTGTAAAACATGGGCTTTTTGTCAGCTGCTTCTAGTTTAGACACATAGATAACAAATGAATTGTAGCAGGCCCACATAAAGAATTTGATGAAAAGGCGACGGGTCCACCGGTAATGACGGCGTGAGGGATGGAAGCGCGTCATTTGATCATTTTTGTCACAACCACCCATGTGGCGATTGTAGTCCTGGACGAGCTGTGGCATCGAAACTTCATCAAGTGTTCCATCTTTGTTTCTTCTGTTTGCTACTCCTATTTGTTTTGGGTCATGAAAGTTTGAGATGAATGTAATTGGTCTCCGATCCTGCCATACCATACAGGTTATGCTGCCCTGACATCGATAGCGACTTTCACCTGTCGCAAGCTTGCTCAACTGCTTCAAGGACACTAAAAATCAACGTAATCACCAACTCACTGCTTTATTCAAGGAAAAAAAACATTTGTAAACACTAATCTTGCAGCAAATGTGAGATGTAACGATGATTGGCTGTTATTTTTAGTACTTCTTCAAGGGATATCCCAAAAACCTAGAATTCGGTAACTCGTTATATAGTAATTAAATCTATTACCTAAAATTCGGTAACTCGACCTGGTAGGGATAAACATCAACACTGTTTAGGGATGTGACGGAGCTGATGAAATTCCGCATCCGTCGGATTCAGATTTGGCAAATATAAATTTGTCGGATTCGAATACGGATTTGGTCAACATTTGGCTAAAATGGGTGTATACCAGTCCGTGCCCCCCATAACGAGGATTTTTAGCATTTCTTTTTGCATGAACAGCAGCATTAACTATTACAAAGCACAGTTAGCCACATTATTAATGAATCATCAGTACAAGATGCTTTGCATAAAACAAAATTCAATCTCGTTTAAAATCATTCCAAACGTCATTCCAATTGGTCACACATAACCAGCTTTTCGCCATTCCAATCCGCACATCCACTCCGCCATTCCAATCCGCATATCCATTCCGAGGTTTAGAAAGCTCGGATGAAAACAATGTTTGGCGAGAGGGGTGTATCTAAAATACGTTCATGACCAAATACAACGTCTAATCTATGGACAGCTGAGTAAGGGTCCAGGAGTTTAGTTTTATCTTTATTTCGGGTTTTCGAAAGTCTCTAGGTTTTTTAATTTTAGTTACGATTTCTACGGCTGTGTTTGATCTGAAAACGGTAATTTTTCAAATTCGAATCGGATGGATTTTTTAAAAAAAATCCGTCGGATTCGAATTTGCTAAAAAAAACGTCGAAGTTCGAACTTCGTCACATCCCTAACACTGTTACAACAGATTTGTGATCTGCTTTAGTTGTAATTACTTCAACTGAACCATAAAACAAGTTCAAAAAAATAAAAAAGACCAGAAAAGAGAAACGCTGGGCTGGTCACAATTGGAAGCACCCTGATTATTCAAATTTAAAGATGGGTTGGTCCACTTCACCATTAAACAGAAACTTCTCTCTCCCACCTAGACAACAAGGCCATGATAGGCAGTTTGGGTTATAAAAAAAACCACAAGAACACAGCACAGGAGTTGCCTATTCCAACCCAAGGACTATCAGTGACTGCAACATGCTTCCAAAGGAACAGTAAAGACGAAAACACTTGACACGTGTGTCGACTGCCAGACAACCTCAAGTTACAGACAAAATGCTAAACACTTCAACATACATAGGATCCAGAATCATCAAGACATTGAACGTAGGCCCTCAATATATAGAAAAGGGAAAATAAAGGAGCAATGAATAACCTTTAAACTAAACTACCTTTCAATGCGTCTGCATGGGACATTTGGTGCACTATTTTTTTTTAGGGTAGCCCAGATAACCAATAACTTTCTAGACTAAAAATCTGATGAAATCATTGCAAAGTCAAGGATTGAGTGGTCAATGCACAGTCAATTTTGTATCAGTTTTCTAAAATAACAGTTGAAAAGGATTGTATGAATGACCTTCATTGAAATATAGATGATGGAACGTATGAATTGATAATCTAGCGTTTGAACTGTGTGAGATGTATACATGATTTTCTCTTGAGAATGTTACCAGATGGACTTGTACAGATCTTGTACTAGAGTGATCAGGTCACATGCTGTGTAAAATGTACATGTGGCTGAAAATGGGAAAAGAGTTCAATTTGTGCTAATTTTCACTGATAATATTAAATCCTGTTATCAATATACATAATTTGCAATGTATGTCACGTCAAGTCTGTAACGCTACTAATTTTAGAAAGCAGCGCACCAAATAATAACTCTTTTCGAACGTCCGCATAAAATTGTTCAATAGGGAAATAAATGAATAAAATTAAAATAAATTAATTAAATGAAAGTTCTGTATTCCGTTATTTCTTAATCTCATGTATATTTATTTTGAAAACTTCCGTCATTTTTGATGGATGATACACTAGTAAATTTCATAATTCATTGAACTTACCCCATTATCGAGATTTCATTAACTAAGTGGAAAATGTCAAACTTACTGGTTGCACTATTTCAGATTTCCGCTGGTTTTCAAGTTTCCGCTTTTTGTTTGCCTCCATTCTTTCTCTTCTCAGCTGAAACATATTTAAAAGGTTAGAAGCTTTCCAGAAAAAAAAATCCAGTGAACTAAAACTCCCAAGTAAACATGGGGATTTGCAATTTTTTTTATACTGATTTCTGGCTGAAATAAACAAATTGATATTTTCATTCACGCTCTCTTTTGCTTAAAGTATATAAAATTTTCATCCTTCATGTTAAAAATTGAACAGAAAAATTATTTACTTAATCTAATTTGGGTCTAAATATTTTTAAAAAAAAATTATAATAGTAATACAATAAAGCATACTTGTTTTTCTCTATCTTTTTCTGTCTTCAGTTGTTCCTGCAGCTGCTTAAGTCGATTTTTGTCCTCTTTTAAGGCCACTTTCTTGTCCCAAGAAGTTCTAAACATTTTATCTTTCTTTATGGTGGAAAATCTATAGAAGATACAAAAACAAACCGTTAAAAATTTAAAACTTAACTTTAGATATTGAAATTTGTTTTATTTTCCATGTTGAGATGTCAAAAAAGTTTACATTTGTCATTACTGACACAGAAATTTAAAAAAAGCATGACCATGTTAAAGTGAGAAAATAAATTTATTTTTTAGGGGCCATCTAGATTATGCATGGGGACTATTATTGTAATGAAATGACAAAGCTGTCATAAGTTAAGGGGACTATTAATGTAATGACAAAGCAGTCATAAGTTAATAAGTTTGATACTTAAATGATTTTTTTTTAAGTTATCAAAATGATATAGTGTCATAGAGAAAACAAAAAACTGCATATGAAACCATAATCAATTCTTTATCTTTAAAAGCTTTTTTAACAAGTTTGGCATTGTTTACAATTGTCTGTACTACCAAACTGTGACCCAACTCCACTGTTTTGCACCACAGGCTGTAACTTACTCTTGTTTTAATTTTATAAGACCTAATAATAATAATCAGCGTCCTTCCGTCTCAAGAGACGATGGTGCATCACCGTTGGGTTGGGTTACATTTCCTCGTGTGGCTGAGCAGTCCTATCCTTGAGTGAAAGTCTTTTCCACAGCTTTTGCACATGAGTTCTGTGCTTCCCAATGTTTTGGCCTTTCTCCTAGCTCTTCTGTCTGTAGCCTCCTCTATCCTTCACTCCTCGGCTACTACGACGACCTCTTTGACAACTGTGCACCACGTAGATCAGTCTTCTGCTTTACATTCCCAGTCACTTGTGCTTGTTCTGGCTGCTTTCATGTCTCTCTGGCAGACATCTTTAAATCGGAGATGTGGGCGACCGGTCTTCCTCTTTCCCGATGCCAGTTCTCCATAAAGAAGGTCCTTAAGGATGCGACCCATGCTCATTCTTTTTACATGTCCTAGCCATCTTAGGCGTCTTTCACTAAAGATTGAGAACATGCTTTGGATATTGGCACGCATCAGGACCTCACTATTTTGTAGGTTGTCCTGCCATTTAATGCCAATGATGTGACCCAGACACCTCAAGTGGAAGCTATTAAGCTTGCACTCATGGGATGTATAAGTGGTCCATGTCTCGCTACTGTATAACAGTTCATAAGTTTATAAGACCTATATCTTCAGTATTAGTTTTTATGCTTCAATTATATTAAAAATTCTCATTTTACAAAGGAATCTTAACAGCTATTTGAGTTTATAACAAAGTTCAGCTTATTCAACTATGTGTGATTAGTAATTACTGTAACTATGTGAATGTGATCAGTGATGTGGCTTTTCTGTTTACCAAGTACTACAGGACTTCTTCCATTAATTTTGCACCCCATAAATAAATAATGATAGTACATGTACCTCCATGAAAGATGATCATGATGATTTTAAAATTTATAAAGTACTCAACTGATGGCTGTTTATTTTTTTGTGCAGAGGTTACATTCTCGTGTGATGATTGAAACAAGTCCAGGAACATTGTTAGTATTATTGTTATCTTATCTATACAAAACGCTCCTTCTATACAGAAGATTAATGGTTACACAGACCCTGCCGGTCTGTGGGCAGTGATGCAGCGTTCACAGGCCACGGCAAAATTCAATAATTCTGGCGAGTTGACGATTGAAAAATAATATGGTATTTAAATAAATTCCATTTTATCATCACTGTTAACTCCGTAAGCTTTATAATTTTATTATTATTATTAATTTTAATTCGCGAGATGACCGGCATCACGCGCAAGACACAAGAGAGTCACACGACGTCCCAACGGACGAGGCGAGTCTTGGGTTTTTTAAACTTAGGAAACATACCTCGCTAACTTTAACGAACGGTTTAACCGGTCCTCTTATTTAGAACGGTTAATCACGATTCTTAAATTTTTTTTTAAAAATTGGCTATTAACCATCACTGTTTACTTAATTCTTTGCATTTTTAAAAAATTATTATTTTTATTTACTAACATTTTTTTTTAAAAAATTCGCTGAATTGAGGGCATCGTGAAAAAGAACTGAACGCAAGCGGGGGTAGCGGGCTCTGATGCCACCATCAGACGATGCGAGGTGAAAAAACATTCTCTCATTGGTTCTCAAAACATAAGGCATATAGGGACTTGCGGTTAACCTGTCTTTTTTTGAAAGGCAAACCAGTCCTCAAAAACGAGCGGTCTTAACGACCTTTATATGAATAATACAGTCGAAACCGGTTAAGTCGACGGCGTTGGGGTATGAAAAATGGCATCGAGATAACCGATGATCGAGTTAAAACGAAAACCAATATGGCGACAAAATATTAACATGCGCTTGAAATTTCTTTATATACGTGTTGAGCGTTAATTAGTGATGGGACGATTAATCAGAATCGTATCGGAATATACGAAATATCACTATAATGTTAAATTATGTGATATATTATATTATGCGAAATGGAAGGTCCTTGCGAGTATGATTTATGTAAATGAATTAATGACTCGGCTCTGACTGAGGCTCTAGTTCTAGTTCATTTGCTCGTTCGTCCTTGAACTTTATTATTTCATGCTATTTACTACTACAGTCGAAGGCGTTGGGGTATGAAAAATGGCGTCGACATAACCGATGATCGAGTTAAAACGAAAACCAATATGGCGGCAAAATATTAACATGTGCTTGAAATTTCTTTATGTACGTGATTAATTAGTTAGCGTTAATTAGTGATGGGACGATTAATCGGAATCGTATCGGAACCCTAATATTTCTTCACTCTTTCCTAAGGTTGTAATGACCGTTTGTTTTTAAGGACCGTTTAAAATTTATATATAACCATGGTTCCCACTCAGGAAAACGGGAAAAAGTCGGGAATTCTTTAAAAAAAATTTCTCGACCTTGAAAGTCGGGAAAAGTTATGACTAATCGGCAGCTTTTAAATATATATTTTATTATTTTTATATATATATTTATGCCGAAGTAAAGGACTTTGATTACGACTCTGTGGTAGTGGTATGTTTCGATTCCATTTAATTAAAAAAAGTTACCAGTTTATAATTGTCTGCGCATGCGTTAAAAGGTCAAAGTTCTCGCCTCGACACATGCTGCGGCCTGCGTGTAGTGTGTAGCATGGCGTAGCCGCTCGCGTTTGCCCTCGTATCAGCGAATTTAAAATACAAATAAACAAATCAATATGGTTATTTTAAGTTTAATGCTTTTGACGTGCAGGATATCTGTTACTATCAGAACGCTCTCGAAATTCCTCAGGCAATCAAACTTGTAATATAAATAAAACTATTGTGGCCTTGACTGTTGATCACAGCACGCTGTGGGCTGTGTGTACTGTGTTAGACCTCGGCCGACAAATAAGTCTAAGCGAATTTTTTTAAAAATCATTCCTTATCAGAAATGATTTGATTTCATCGTCACGCGCGTGTTAGTCACAGTCACGTATCTTACTGGTAACAAAGCAACAAAAAACTTTTAAAAGAATAATAATTTTTTATTTGATTAAATAAAAACCACTGTCGATTCTCGATACAAACCTTTATTTTCATTTCTAAAGATATTCGTTTATCTTAAAAAATAAAATGATTAATACATCAGAAAATGAATTAAGTTTAATAATAATATAACATGCACTGCGAAATGACGATTAACGACCTATAACGCGATTGTCCAGTACCTCTGGTGAATACATACTCCATGGATACACGTCGAACTTATAATTCACACCCGCAAAACATCCGGTAATTTTTATTGAAATCTCTTAGAATCACACAATAGCCGAAGTCTCGAAGAAAAGCGAGATGTCAACACTGTTTTGAACTAAAAATTCCAGAGTGCATTGCTAGGCCAACCGACGAGGATCGAGCTAACCAAGTTAAGTTGCAAATTTGGCTCTCTTTTGTGCTCGAGGTACTAGGTTTCGGCGACTTAGAAAAATCGAATTAGCCGATGAAAAAATGCTAAGACAAAGAGAGAATTTGGCGGTTCCAATAAAAAACGTCGAGTTAGTGGGGTGGTCGAGCTAACCGAGCTCGAGGTAAGTGGATTCGACTGTAATACTAATGATGTAATTATAATTAAAGCCATAATCTTAGTGTAAGTTATTACTAATAAATACCAAGGCATTTATTTGTATAAGGACCAAGGAAAACAATCAATATTCAAATGAATATATTTGTTAATAATTGACTACTATTACGCTAGGACTAGTGTTTACCGTAGTTACGACTATCGAAAGACTGCTTACACTCATCTTTAAAACTGTTTAGGCTTATTTATTTAAGCTTTAAGTCTTCGGAATTTAAATAATTTATTCAGCTGCAAAACTAAGTGTAAAGAAATATTTTTTTGCAAAACAATTGCACCTAGAATATTGTTTTTAGTGAGATCAGAGTATCAAAATACACTGTTGTAATGAATCTTTCAGAAATATTTTACCTGAATCTAAAAATAGCCCAATGACCAAATAAGTTATGACGTTTTCCGGTCTTAGAAATGACAAAGTCTATATGACTCATGACAAAGCGAACTCTTCTCTATAAAAACGTACACAAATAAATTAGGCACTCCTTTTGAACCTTCAACTTTGACACATTTTGATTAATTCTAACCAATAGTTAAATGGCTTTTGTACACCCCCACTTCTTATGAATGAAACAATGAGAATAAAGCAGTAGTAATTGAGTCAAAATGAGGTTGAAGGATGAATGGTTGCCAATGACAACAATTCTGCACACGGTACATTTTGTTATTCCATACGATCCCCTCAGCTTACAATGGACTTAGAGTGGGGGTGGGTAAACTGTCTATTTTTTTGCCGTTATTTGTTTGATGAAGCTATCGGCATGCTATAAAAATGTACATACATGTTTGCTAACAACAAAAGGTATATGTGCACCAACTAACAGCAGAAATTTACAAATTTAAAATAAAAACCAACGTTGATTATCGATACAAACTTTTATTATATTCTCCAACATTTCAAACACAAAATTCGCGAGTCATTTCACTCTGACACAGCTCTCAAGAGTATATGAATGCAAGTGGGCTGTGACGTCACCAGCACACCTTGCAAGGCTGAAACTTTTTGCGTGGCCTTGTTGGTTATAAAATAACTAAGAATTTCAAAAGCTGGTGATTGCCATAGTACCAGAAGCAACACAGCGCTGAGAGCTAAAGGCAAGCGGGCTGTGACGTCACCAGCAGACCCTGGTGAGGCAGAAAATTGGTCCCTTCCCTTGGTTATAAAAAAATCATAGCTAACATTTTCAAAAGCTGGCGATTGGTCATGGGGATCGAGATAACCAACGTTAAGTGGCAAATTTGACCCTTTTTTGTGCTCGTGTTATGAGGTTTCGGCGACTTAAAAAAATCAAATTAAACGACGAGAAAATGCTAAGACAAAGAGAGAATTTGGCGGTTCCAATAAAAAACGTCGACATAATGGGGTGGGCGAGTTAACCGAGCTTGAGTTAAGTAGGTTCGACTGTAGTAATAATATTACCAATAGTATTAGCACAGAGGGTTATAGTTATAGAATAGACTATACTATAGTCTTAGTAAATTATAGGCTAATTATTATTGAAACTAAATCATTTTTAATTTTTATTAACTTTGCATTATTATTTTTACTGTGTTATTCAGTTTATTATTATTATTAAATTTAACTAAAACATTTATAACTAAAACTAAATCTTTTCATTTAAATATGTAATTAAATATATGCATTACAATTCAAAATGGATAAAATTAGAACGATACGCCATTTCCGGCAACCCTTCCTATTTTTTTTTAGGGGTGATGACTCGATATATATTGACAAATTTTAGAATTTTGTAACTTTCTTCAGACGAATCCATTTTTTATGAAATAAATTTAAATCGATTGTGAAATGGGGATACGGTGGTCGAAGTGGCAGCGCGCTCGACTGGCGTACCGACGGTCACGGGTTCGAATCCCTGGGAAGCCATGGATTTGCTCCCGGGGCCTAGGGCGTCCCCGAGTCCACCCAGCTTCGAGTGTGTACCTAACGCATAGTTAGGGACAATAAAAGGCGGCTGGGTAATGCGTGGAACCCTTATAGCCATGGCATGTGAACGCTGCATCACTTGCCAAAATTAACTGCTGCCTTGCAGATGGTCTTGGCTGACCAAAGGCTATGGAAGCACATCCAGAAAAAACAGCAGGCTGAAGTCGGAGACCACGGGCCATTTGGCGCAAAACTCGTCGGCACGCAATACTCAAATTGAGAACGAAGAAGAAGAAGATTGTGAAATAAATAATCTAAACATGATTTTTACCTCTAGCATATGTTCCTAAGGGTTATTTTTTAAATAATATTATTGTAACACAACTTTCAAAAGAATTAAATTACTGCCGATAAGAAAATCGAAAACACGGTAAAATAGATATCACCTGCTCACGAAATTTCGTTGCACATGTCACCGATGACGAACTGCGCATTTATTAGAATAAATGTGACGTAAAACGCGAACTACCGATGTGGCCGTAAGAACCGACTGTAAAATCGCAATGACAGTTTTTGCGTGAATTTACGACATGCGCAGAAAGATGCGCGAACTAGTATTGAAGTACCTAGACAATGGGGTTCGAACCACATATCAGTATTAACAATCAATCGTCCATCCGCCTATCACTTCATCTAGAGATGTTTATGTTAAATTAAGATTTTTTAAAATTATAAATATTTGTCGTTAAATGGACTATGGACACCAATCAAGTTTTTTTACCTTTCAAATTCATTTATCGGCTTACCTAGTTAACCTAGAGTCTAAGTCTAGTAATCATGAAATTTGATTATGAGAACTAATGTTTAGTTTAGTATTAGTATTAATCGGCATCCTTCCGTCTCGCGAGACGATGTTGCATCACTGTTGAGTTGGGTTGCATTTCCTCGAGTGGCTGTGCAGTCCTATCCTTGAGTGACAGTCTTTACCACAGCTTTTACACACGAATTCTGTGCTACCAAATGTTTTGGCCTTTCTCCTAGCTCTTCTTTCTGTAGCCTCCTCCATCCTTCGCTCCTCGGCTACTATGACGCCCTCTTTGACAACTGTGCGCCACGTAGATCGGTCTTCTGCCTTACACTCCCAGTCGCTTGTGCGTATTCTGGCTGCTTTCATGTCCCTTTTGCAGACATCTTTAAATCGCAGACCTGGGCGACCTGTCTTCCTCTTTCCCAATGCCAGTTCTCCATATAGCAGGTCCTTGGGGATTCGGCCAGGGCTCATTCTCTTAACATGTCCTAGCCATCTCAGGCGTCTTTCACTAAGGATTGAGAACATGCTTTGGGTATTGGCGCGCAATAGGACCTCAGTATTAGGCACCTTGTCTTGCCATCTAATGCCTAGGATGCGTCGCAGGCATAAGTGGTCCATGTCTCGCTCCCGTATAGCAGTGTACTAATGACGCAGGCTCTATAGACACACAGTTTGGTTTTCTGTTAACTTGGTGTTTTGCCAGACCCGCTTGATTAATTTAGCCATTGTGGCAGCTGCCTCGCCAATTCTTATCTTATCTTATTAATACAGACGCTCCTTCTATGCAGAAGATAATTGCGTCCACAGACCATGACAGATGATCTGTTGGCAAGTGATGCAGCGTTCACAGGCCACGGCTTTGTGGGTTCCACGCATTACCCAGCCGCCTAACTAGTGTTAGGTACCCATTCAGAGCTGGGTGACTCAGGGGCGCCCTAGGCCCCGGGAACAAATCCTTGCCTTGACATGGATTCGAACCCACGACCATCAGTACGCCAGTTGAGCGCGCTGCCACTCGACCACAGTGTTCTACTGTTTACTTCCTACTAGTATTAGTATATATAAATTACAGCTTTAGTGGTAGTCGTAACTGTAAACTGTAAGCACATAGTCACAGCATATTTTTACGACTAGTCGTAACAGTAACAGTAGGCAGTAAACTACTGCTACACTACGACTAACCGTAGCAGTAGACACTTCGAATAATTAAAATTAATTAATAAACGTATTAAAGTTAAAGTCAAATCATTACTTGCAAAGTTTTAATTACAGTTAGTGTTATTAGATTACTAAAATATTAGGCTTAAAGTTTTTAAAGTGACCTTTTAAATTCAGTTTAAAGATGGCCAGGTTAGTGTGAATGGCCACCTATTAAAATCCGAGTGAAATTACCTTTCTTTTCTGACTGTTTTCCATACTCGCCCTGATTTTGGTCTTCCTCTGGGAATATCTTGTGGTATTTTAGTTAAACTATTTACCGTATTCTTAGAAATCTTTAGCTGTGAGTGCGGTGAACCCAAGCCTGCATGCTCTGGAGTCTCCATTTGTTTTAAACTGCTATAATAACGAAGAAAAACAACTCTTAAGCTAAAGAGCAACACAAACAAACTCTATTAAAAGGTTTTGAACATTTACTTTTATAATATCGTAATTTTAATGTAATATTTTGTGGTGATATTTGCAAAATCACATTTATATTAGGGCTGTTATCAATTAATTTAAATTTAATCGTTAATTTTTGAAAAATTATCGATTAATGAATCTATAATTTCGATTAAAACCAAAAATAGAAATTTATGACGTCATTAAACTGAACATTTCTCACGGACAAAAATGCTACCTCACTTTGGTGAGACCTGCACTAGAATATGCATCTTCTGTATGGGACCCATCCACCAAAGAAAACATTGATAAACTAGAACAAATTCAAAAAAGAGCTGCCAGATTCATTACTGGAGAATATTCGAAACTGACAAGAGTAACACCATTAGTTAAATCATTAAACCTTGAAACACTAGAGGATAGAAGAACCAAGAGCAAAGTAGTAATCATACATAAAGCAATTAATTCTAATTTAGAAATACAACACAAAGATAACTTAATACAACCCTCAGATATACATAAGGATAAAAACACCTTTCTTATTCCGTATGCAAGAACAAACACATACAAGTTTTCCTTCTTCCCGTCCGGAATTAGGGCGTGGAATGGGTTGCCTGAAGAATCCAGGAAAACCAACACTTTATCAACATTTAAATCTCTGATAAAAATGCAGGACTAAACACAAACCATAGATAAGCGTAGGACGCAATAATCTTCTGTATAGAAGGAGCGTCTGTAAACAGATAAGATAAGATAAGATAAGACATTGAAAATTAAGAATATTTTGAACTAAATTTCATGACAATGTGTTGATACTTGATTTGTGCTGAAGGTGGTACGTCAGCGATGTATTTGATCCTTTAAAAGAGAATTGTTTATGGCAGTGGACACAGTAAACGTTTTCACCATCTTCGACTTTGCCATCCGCAGTTAGCTTAAAAACAACATATTTGCTCAACTTTCTAGTTATATGTTTAAATTTAACTGCGCTGATGCTGTCAGCAGGGCCGTCTTAACGCATAGGCCCGTTGGGCATTTGCCCGGGGGCCCACGAGCATATGGGCCCCATGGGAATATGTTTATTTATATATATTATGTATATTCATTTTTTATTCCTGCGGGGGAAGGGCCCAACACTATTTCTTTGCCCGGGGGCCCAAAATGGTGTAAAGACGGCTCTGGCTGTCAGCCATTTTATAGTTGACGTCTGCCGGTCAACATAGATTAATAAAAATAAATTTTAATATTACGCGGGAGATGTTTGTACGTAAAAAAAAATATATAAATTATTATTAATTATTAATAATTTATTATTTATTACTAAAATTTTAAAAAATATTATAAATATTTTCTTAAATTTTAATCGAATTTTTATCGATTAAAATTATTTTAATCGATATTTAATCGATAAAATTTTTAACGATTAATCGAGAAATTAATCGATAATTTCCGCAGCTCTAATTTATATAGCACTTTTTTGACAAATTATGTAATATTGCTT
This sequence comes from Ampullaceana balthica, assembly GCA_944989445.1. Taxonomy (NCBI): domain Eukaryota; kingdom Metazoa; phylum Mollusca; class Gastropoda; family Lymnaeidae; genus Ampullaceana; species Ampullaceana balthica. The sequence continues at coordinate 17,649 of CALYLW010002624.1, read as the reverse complement.
GACTTTGAAAAAAATATTCTTATTTCTTTTTTTCAAAATATATTTTTTTAACTTGTACATTATTAATTTTTTGCCATTATGGTCATTAATCTTTTTTTTTAAATTATGTTTTTATAGTTTTATTTGAAGTGGGATTTCTTGGTCTTGGAGGGATTGTTTTTATTTTGTAGTTGGCTGTCTTGTGGCAAGCACCGTTTCTCCCTTTCTTTGCACTATCTATGAATAATTATGCGGCTAATGCTACGCCGCGGGTCGGATCTAGTATATATATATAATTCGCCAGAAAATAGAGCAAGCAAGACGCAGTCTATATATAATAAGGGGTACGCCGGAAAGCTTCTAAAATACGCTTTAGAAGTTGACTAGTAGTGCCGTCAATCGTACAACGTTACATCCTTTCAGAGGCGTCATTATGGTTAGTGTCACCGAGTGCGAAAGCTCATGGTGTCACCCCCCTCACGGCTTATCCCATATACCTCCTCCGCATCTGCCCTTGCCAAAAAACAAACAAACAAAAAACGGGAATTTTCAAAATTTAACATTTTGGTGTCAATCCTTTGGAGGAGGAGGAGGGAGGGAGGGAGGGAGGGAGGCAGGGAGGGAGGGAGGGAGGGAGGGAGGGAGAGAGAGAGAGAGAGAGAGAGAGAGAGAGAGAGAGAGAGAGAGAGAGAGAGAGAGAGAGAGAGAGAGAGAGAGAGAGAGAGAGAGAGATGAGAGAGAGAGACAGACAGAGAGAGAGAGAGAGAGAGAGAGAGAGAGAGAGAGAGAGAGAGAGAGAGAGAGAGAGATCAGAGAGAGAGAGAGAGAGAGAGAGAGAGAGAGAGAGAGAGAGAGAGAGAGAGACAGACAGAGAGAGAGAGAGAGAGAGAGAGAAGAGAGAGAGAGAGAGAGAGAGATCAGAGAGAGAGAGAGAGAGAGAGAGAAGAGAGAGAGAGAGAGAGAGAGAGAGAGAGAGAGAAAGAGGGGGAGAAAGTGAGAGAAAGAGTTTTGGAGATTTATTCTTGATTTTTTTTATTTTAAATATTTGCTTAAATTTTAATCGATCAAATTTATCCTAAGACAGTGGTGACAGTAAGACCCAATCATACAAAAAGCAATAGAGGGCGCCCAAGTGAGCAAGCTGTTCACGCTTTTGCACCCACTGCGGGTACTTTTAGCACCTTTGTCATTATTATTAATAGCGACAAGTTCTTACAATAGATAGAAAAAGAAAAAAAAACAGCAACTTTTCTTCTCCCCCCACCCTCCTACAAAAACTTATTCCGACTCCCAAGACTCCAGGTGATAACCCAAATGATTAAGGAAAGCAAACGTCCTGTTAGCTATTTCATTTTATTAGTGTCAGACTTAATGATTTCAAAATTTATACTTTATTAACATCAAAAGAGATATAGTCTACACAACACACAAATATTTTAAATATACTACATACAATAATTGAAACAAAATAAACACGTTAAAATTATGGCTGCGGAAATTAACGATTAATTATTTGATTAATCTTTATTTTTCAACGATTAAATTTTGGTTTAACGATTAAGCGCATTGGAAGCCGAATCAACATCCATATCCGATATTGACAATATTGGCAAGGACTTTTACGTGCAATCCATCCAGGGGGGGGGGATTAAGACTGCATGGGGCCCCTGGCTGCAGTTCAAACTGGGGCCCGGTCCAGCCAGCGTCCATTAAATAAAATGATTGCTGGCACCTAATATAACACTGCAACTTGTAAGGCAGAGTGTAATAAGAAAAAAAATGAATTAAAAAATTAAATGAATAAAAATTCATTAAAATATTTATTATTATTTATTTCCACCTAGAACTTTAATTGGAGAACTTTTCTCATGGCGAAGTTATCAATCAAGTCAGTAAAGCTAAGTGAGCTTACAGGTTCCTTTTCAATGCTCATTAGAGCATGCTCAGTCTTTGTTGTCCCATGCAACTTCTATTTATTCATTTATTTTTATTCATTCAACGTTGAAAACGATAGCTCTCCGCTGCAGTTTGATGTCATCTTTGAGAGATAGATGCGAAGTGCCATGTGTACATTTCTAAAGGACTGTGCAAAATTTAGCTCATTCAAAAACAGCAACATCTTTAGCTCTGTGCATGTGTTTTCAAGTTCGCATTTCGCTTCTTCCTATTCCTGATCCTGGGGCTGGACAGTAACTGGTTTGAACAGTACTGAAAATTGGACTAATTCTGAAGGAAAGTACTCTTCGAAATCACTTAAATATTCTTCCATTAACTTGGCTGATGCCCATCGGATGGCGTCATTGCTGAGCCCAGTCAGGTGTATAAGAAAGCCAACTTTCTCCGGATGTCTTTACATGCGTCAAACCGATGTTTTAGGGCTGAAGAAAGTTTGTCCATGATTACCAGAAATACCTCAACCCTTGAATTTTTGTTTCGGGGAAAATAATGTTTTGGCTGATGGCCCTTCATCAATCTGACACTTTCTCTTCTTTGATCTTATTTGAAGGTATACTCTTTCTTTACCGACTTGTCCTTTCGGTTTTCTTCATAGGAATCAAATTTAGAATGCTGTCTTTTAACAAATTTGATGAGACTTCAACAAAGGTATGGCTGAATTCAAAGATAGTCCCCGTTCTTGAAGGGATACATTCGTTTTCTGAAATCTTTCTAAAAGTTGGTAGTTGGTTAAAAATTCGATTATTGAATTATACAGTATTATGTCAAAGTTTCGCATTCGCAATTTTAGCAAACTAATAAGAAATAGATTTTTTCCCATTGCTAGGTTTCTTCTTTCCTGCATGATAGTTTTTAGATTATATTATTACAAACGATGACGATTTCCGGTATTTCACACTCTTCGACATTTTCTCGTGATAAATAGATGAAATTTTATTAATTAATTTATTATATTTTCAGGGATTCATGCAAACATTTGCCCACCTTTATTATACAATATAATAAGTTTGGGGGCCCCTGGCTTTAGTCCATTCACCCCAACCTTAATCCGCCATAGATTTTTGTTTTGTTTTGTGTCCCATAACCTTTTTTTTTCGAGGTCGTAGGAGTTCTAATGAACCTTCTCGGGCTTAGTAGATCTTGGCGGCGCCCATCCCTCTCCAGGTCAGCGAATGACTTTATTAGCGTTAGTCATTCATAAACATTTTATTAGTGGCTTTAACGTGGGCTAGATCCCACGCCCCTCAGCTTGTAAGGCGTGCGCACTATTGACTTCGCTATCCAGCCGCCCCACAATAGATACCGTCCACAAACAGTTCCATGTGAGTGTTTATGTAGCTCTGCTTAAGCTAGGAACATTTACGTATATTGTCAATTGTTAGTAAGAAACGTTCATGCCTGTGAACCATGTACTATTAATATTATGCTGTGTTTGGGTTGTTGGTTATCGGAGGACATTGGGACGAGAAAAAACAGTGCTGTCGAGTTAAATGAATATTATATTTTCTACCAATGTCTGAAACTACGCACTTTAAAAAAATACAATCGGTAGTTAACGTGGTAACTTTATAAAAGTTAACTATTAAAATCTAATTAAAAATAGATAAATCAATTTTAAGACATACATTTTAATATAAAACAGCTGAGTGCATTCGTGAAACATTTTAACCACAATCCTTGCCATCAAAGTTGTACGCGTATAGGTATTTAAAAAAAATTAGCTTTCTTGAAATTCAAACATCAAATGTTGAGTCACATGAGCTTTTAAATTGAAACGTCTAATGAAACATAACACGACTTGAGCATCAGAAAAAAAGTGAATACATGAAAAATCATTTTATTTGAATTTCTACCCCCCCCCTACCCCACACACACTTTCCCTCAAATGAAGAACTTAATAGAGAAAGCAATATTTTGTACAACAGAAAGCGTGAGAGCCATCGACATAATAAATGTTTGCTGTCAATTCATGCCACTGCCGTTATTTCAACCACCTGTTTTCTAGTCACGAATCTGCTTATCATTCATCTTGCGACTGGTTACTAATATCTAATGTATACGCGCCGTTAATATCTTTGACTTCCCGAGTCTGATTAACCAGTGCTGCGTTCGTATTCTACGCCGATTGAACTTATATTTATTCTTTGTTTCTCATTGAACTTGGAATGATTATGTGGGTGTCCGAACCAGTATCCGAATCCACTTATGGGTTGTCCAAGAATTAAGACCGGTGACCCGCTGCTTCCCGGACAAGTCGGCGTGTCGTATTTGTAACGACCCCATCTCTGTGTGTCACGGATTTCCTTTAAGACCACAGCTTCACTCCACCTTCGACCGACGCTGATCTTTTTTACACCGCCGTGTGGATGGCCGATGACAACAACTAGATTCACGTTTGGTTCATCTTTATATATGCCGTAAACCGTTTCCTGCATTTTCTGATAGTCCCTCAAGACCACCTCCAGTTCATCTGCTAATTTCAAATCGTGAGTCACGAACTCCATACAGCACCAGTCCATCTGCCTATGAATGTCCTTATCTGTTTCCAAAAACCTCCAGCCGTAGATTTCGATGCCGTTATGTTTGTCAGTATCGTAATTTAAGATCATTTTAACATCTTCGGATTTCGCATCTATTTTGAACGGCTTGCTTACATCTTCTTCTTTGGAAAACACGTGCACGACAGTAGTTACTGTTAGAATGGCAAACGCGGTCTCGCCATTTCGGCCTTGACATTTAGGGCAGGGGCACAGTCCCCGCTTGCGGTGGATCCGTTGGACCAATCCTGTTCCTTTCTTTGTGCGTTTATCAAAGTCCACCTCGATAAGTCCGGTAAGATTTGCCATTAATTTTAGGAGCTTGAGTAGCTCGTCCCGTCGATATTCTATTGGAAGATGGCTGATGGAAAACGAATCGGCTGTAGTAAATTTGTCATGGTCTTTTCTCTTCGCACACTGCAACTCCTCTCTGGACTTTTTGAAAACCCGCACTGTGGATACAGAAAAACGCATGTTGTCTTCTTAATTGAAATTTCATTTCTTTTTCTATTTGTTGAAAAAAAATATTTGCCTGACAACTGTTTTGTCATTTATTATAAAAATCTTTGAGCATTTCAAATATACAAATTAATGAAGGCAATTTTTAAAATTTAATTTTGTCGCTTTCAGGTTATGTGTGTAATAATAATAATAATAAATTGATTATTTATATAGCGTTGTATCCCAGTAAGGAACTGGGCTCACAGCGCTTTACATGAAAGAAATAACATACTTATAAGTATTAAATTAACATTCATATCACAACAAACACACACAATTACAATACATTATACATAAGCTACGTTAATCATTTACAAGAAATGTTGTTTCATCAATTTTAAAAAAATAAATTTTGAAAAGATGTGTCTTAAGTGTACCTGGAATTAAAAATTCATCTGTTTATTGAATAATGGATTGGATCTTATTTAATATCACCACATCTGTCTATGTTTTTATTATTTTTGTGAGCATGCACAAATAAAGGGACACTGATAAATTTTTAGACTATTTAAAAGATGAGGAATAATTTTGGAACTAAATGGAGATTTTGCACACACAAAAAATAAGTAAGAACTTTCTACTCGAAATTCTTGTCACAAAGAAACGAAAAGATTCACAGTCATTCATTAAATGTTTCGGTAAATGAACAAACAAATTGAAATATATACACAGGGATAATCACACACGCACACACACGAACGAATGCAAATACACACGCACGCAAATTTTATATATATACCAACGCAAATTTTATATATATACCAATAACGTCGCAAAATTAGGTCGAACGTATCGAATAGCTTGTCACCTAAAGTGCAGTTACTCAATAAATTTAAAAAAGAAACACATCAGTTGCCCTTGAAGGCATTAATAAAAGAACATGGAGTCTCCACCCCGGTAGAAGATGAAACCTAACAGAGGCACTAATGATTAAACCTGACAGAGGCACTAATGATTAAACCTAACAGAGGCACCAATGATTAAACCTAACAGAGGCGCCAATGATTAAAACTGACAGAGGCACTAATGATTAAACCTAACAGAGGCACCAATGATTAAACCTGACAGAGGCACCAATGATTAAACCTGACAGAGGCACCAATGATTAAACCCAACAGAGGCACTAATGATTAAACCTGACAGAGGCACCAATGATTAAACCTGACAGAGGCACCAATGATTAAACCCAACAGAGGCACTAATGATTAAACCTGACAGAGGCACCAATGATTAAACCCGACAGAGGCACTAATGATTAAACCTAACAGAGGCACTAATGATTAAACCTAACAGAGGCACTAATGATTAAACCTGACAGAGGCACCAATGATTAAACCTGACAGAGGCACCAATGATTAAACCCAACAGAGGCACTAATGATTAAACCTGACAGAGGCACCAATGATTAAACCCGACAGAGGCACTAATGATTAAACCTAACAGAGGCACTAATGATTAAACCTAACAGAGGCACCAATGATTACACGAGTATAGTCTTTCATACTCATTCTGTACCTGCAAACTCAATGTAGCATCTGTTGATGATTCTCTCGATCAAACATGATTGTCCTACAAGACGTAAAAAGTAACATTATAACATTTATACATATTTACAGTTTGAGATTTTCTGCACTCCAAAGAAGGCCTTACAAATGTAGTTAGTATGACCAAAAAAAAACCTTTAACATTGAAATCGAGTGCAGTTTGAAAAGACGGCTTTTACAATTTGTTTTTAGAAATAGCTTATTTAAAATATTGGCGTATGATGAGAGAACATTGTTCAAGAAACTATTCATTGTACATGATGACTTGTCGCGCATCAACTTTACATTGCTATGCCTAAGGCCCTTATTTAAATTTTCCTCTCAACATTTCTACTTTCTTAGCCCATTATTGTTTTACAACAGAAGCCCATGACACGCATCTGAAGATTTAAAGCCCGTTTTTCACACAGGTTAAACCATCGCTAACACCACCCTAACGTGATTCATGACTGCTGCTTCGTAACAAGTTCTTTAGCAACCCTATTCCCATTATCATGGCCTGCTTTCGAACCCCCAACCACCATCTTTCACTCCATACACCTACCTGTCCATCTGTTACTCCATACACCCACCTGTCCATCTTTCACTCCATACACCCACCTGTCCATCTGTTACTCCATACACCCACCTATCCATCTTTCACTCCATACACCCACCTGTCTGTCAGGGTATGAGAATCACTGCGAATGATTGTTGTGAGATTGTTGTGAGATTGTTGTGAGCCAGTGTTGGAGTCGGGTCAAGGCGTTGTTGACGGGTATGAACTCCTATCACGGGAATAATGTCTAGTGATGTCTGAGTGAACTTCTGGTCACACGGGATATGTCAGGGACATGACCAGAGGACACGCCAGGGTCAGTTGAGACCAGTTGGGGGGGTTTATAAGAGAGTAGTCGAGACGAGGGCAGGGAGTTGCAGAAAGCTGTGTAGTTCGCACAGTGTTGTGCGGTCAGACCGGTCAGGGTAGACCGGGGAGCTGCAGGGTTGCAGTAAAACAGAGTTGAGTTTAACGTCGCCCAGAAGCGGTCGGGTCGGACCGAGGGCATGCTTGAGCATACAGCCCGTTATATATAGATGTATTTTATGTCAAGGCAAGACAGCCAGTTGTACAGTTGTTTATAGTAGAATAAACATTGCATCGTTACACAGACTTGTGTCATCTCTTGTGTATGTTGTGTGTAGCGGAGAGCAAGGTACAATCCACCTAAACATAGAGACGTAACATGGGGGCCCGAATTGTCTCTGGATTGCCTAGCACCGCCAAACACTACGAGAGATGGGACGGAACCACATCAGCACAGCGGTATGTGCGCCTGTACTTTTCAGTACAGCGCCTCTGATACAGACTACTGTATCCATCGTAGGGCATACGTCTTACAACAGCACAACGACGATCAACCAGCGACGAACACGGGCAGACAGGGCAACGATCAACGTATCAGCGGATTTTCTGATAGACGATGCCTAGCAAGTCCCAGTACGGAACATTACCAGCCAGAAGACCAACTACAAGAGATACCTCGAACCAGAACCAGCAAAACAACGACGTCGGAACCAGCACAGCAACGACGTCTGAACCAGACGGTGCCAACTACGAGAGAAGACGATTACAAACTGTACCGGGAGGTCAAGTTGCAGAACCAACCATCCCGCCCCAGTGGGACCCTGAGGAGCCGAGACGACCCACAGCACCACAGTTCAAATCGGGACAAGATCGAGAAGATATTCAAGGTGGAGAAAAACATTACTAAGTGACAAGGAAACTGCAAAAAGTGTGACTTTGTGAACTTCTTACGAATGGATATTTATTGTGTAATGGGACTTTCATTGTATATGGATATTATGTCTGAAATATAACCCACAGTAAGTACGTACTTAATTACTTATAAAATAGTGTTAAATTGGGGAAGTGTGCTATAGCAAGATTGATCTGTTAGATAATATATATAGATATAGCATACCTGTCAGATATAAACGGACAATAAGGGAAGCTAGATTATAAAAAGTAAAATATAAAAGCTAGATAAAATAATGGCGGACAAGGATAGATGGTGGATTAATAAAATTGAGGAAGTACGGGCAAAGTGGCATAAAGAAGATGAAAAATTACTGAGACAAAACGAAGAGAGACAAAGACAGCGACAGATAAAAGATGAGAAAAAACGTAGACAATACGAAAAGAGACAATCAAAATTAGAGGCAAAAAGACAGAGAAGGGCTATAGAAGAGACAGAAAACTACGACAGTGAAGTTATTAACTGTGAGGAAGTACTCTATGGAATAGCCAGTATATATTGTGAAGATCCATATTTAACGGAAGAGGTTTATAGGGTGGCGGACCCATCAGCTGGCCAGTTTAAATATTATAGACATGAGAATCCCGAAGAACCGGTCAATATCGTAAGGTATGAAAAGGAAAACATGATCCAGGGTGATCACAAGCCCAAGAGTAAGAAAGTTACTGAAGTTCATGAGAATTCCCCTAAGAACAAAAGACAATATATAAAGAAATATGAAGAATATGACAAAAAAGAAATGGAAATTAGTTTCCTTAAAAACCGTAACGCCGAAGATAAAAAAGAAATAGATTGGTTAAACTTGGAATTGGCAGACAACCTGAGCCTTGTAGACAGGCTAAAAGCCGCATTGTTCAACAAAGATAAGGAAATAGCGGAACACACAGATACAGTAAATGAATTACAATCAACAGTACGTAGCGTTCAAAACAGACTTAAAGAACTAGAAAAAGAAGACGTGGAAAACAAATTAAAAATAGAGAAAACTGAAGCTGAGTCAATTGAAGTAAGAATGAAAATTGCCGAACGAGAAAGTCAGTTGGTTGAAAAAGAGGAATTATTGGGAAAAGTAGAAAGAGAGCTAAACGACAAAGTGGAGTTATTAGACAAATTAAAGAGTGACCACAAAACAAAAGTAGATGAAAAAGAAGTCGAGCTATTGAGTTTAAAAATGAAAATCGACTCAATGGAGAGAGATTTTCCCAGATTATTAGAAATACTCAAGGTGAAAGAGGGCATACTAGCAGAGATGGAGATAAATGTAAACAAGGCAAACCAACATATAACAGAGTTGAAGAAGTCTGGGGTTGAAAAAGATGAAATATTAGAAAAATTACAGAGGGAAATAAAAGAAAAAGAGAGAAAAAACATAGAAAGGGAGAGAAACCTAATGATTACACACGACAATCTGAGTAAGAGTTTAGCAGACAAAGATGATTTATTAGAAGAATTGAAGAGAGAGCACAAAATAAAAATGAATGAATCTGAAGTTAAGTCCATGAACATGAAAATGAAAAGTACCGAAATGGATGAAGTGTATTCTAATTTGATAAAAATATTCAAGGGGAAAGATGAAAAACTAGCAGAGATGGAAATAAACTTAATAATTGCAAACCAAAATATAACAGGGCTGAATAGGACGCTGGATGATAACGACGAACTTATGGAAAAATTACAGAGGGAGCTAAAGGAAAGAGAGATAGAAAACAAAAATATTAAAGAAAGACTGACTCAAAAAGAAGAGGTCAATAAGCAGTTAACCCTAAAGGTAGAACGTAACAAAGAAGACATAACGGAATTATGGCGAATCATAACGGACAAAGAAGAAAAAATGGCTGACTTAAAGCCTCAGGTTAACAGTGTTGGGTCCAAGGCAACAAGCACATAAAGAATGGATCTCTAATGAAACCATGGAGAAAATCCAACAGAGGAAAAAGAAGAAGGCAAATCTCAACAACAGCCGCACCAGAACTGAAAAAGCTAGAGCATCAGCAGAATACGCAGAAGCCAATAAAGAAGTTAAACGTAGTATAAGGTCAGATAAAAAGAACTACATAGAAGGACTAGCAACTGAAGCAGAAGAGGCAGCTTACCATGGAAACACAAGAGAACTATTCAGTACAATAAAAAAGCTAACCGGAAAGTTCAAAAATCCAGAGAGACCTGTTAAAACTAAAGATGGGAAATCTATACCTGATGAAGAGGGTCAGAAAAAAAGATGGATAGAACATTTTGAAGAACTCCTCAACCGACCAGCCCCACAATACAAACTCAACATAGAGCCAGCGGAACAAGACCTAGAAATAGACTGCAGCACACCCACAAAACAAGAGATAAACAGAGCAATTAAACAACTAAAGAAAGGCAAAGCAGCTGGTCCAGACAGAATACCAGCAGAAGCCTTGACAGCAGATATTACGACTAGCTCTGCAATGCTACACATTCTTTTCAAGAAAATATGGGAGGAAGAACAGATTCCGACGGAGTGGAAAGAAGGACATCTCATTAAGCTCCCAAAGAAAGGAGATCTTAGCTCTTGCTCCAACTATAGAGGAATAACTCTGCTATCCATACCAAGCAAAGTATTTCACAGAGTGCTGCTAAACAGAATGAGGGACGCAATAGACACCCATCTTAGAGACCAACAAGCGGGTTTTAGAAAAGATAGATCATGCACTGACCAAATTGCCACCCTGAGAATTATATTGGAACAATCCCTGGAGTGGAACTCACCACTATACATCAACTTTATTGACTATGAGAAGGCTTTCGATAGTGTTGACAGGCCAACCCTGTGGAAGTTACTAAGACACTACGGGATACCACAAAAACTGACTGACATAATTAAGGCTTCCTACGAAGGACTTACATGTAGAATTGTCCATGGCCAACAAGCAACAGCGGCTTTTGAGGTACAGACCGGAGTCAGACAGGGGTGTCTGCTTTCACCATTCTTATTTCTGCTAACCATCGACTGGATAATGAAAATGTCTACAGAGCAGAAGAGAAATGGTATCCAGTGGACACTATGGAAACAACTTGATGACCTGGACTTTGCGGACGACCTGGCCTTATTATCGCACTCACAGCAACAGATGCAGGAGAAAACCAACAATGTAGCACAATTCTCTGCTTGCCTTGGCCTGAACATCCATAAGGGAAAAAGCAAAGTCCTTAAAATAAACACATCAAGCAACACTCCAATAACACTGGAAGGAACAAATCTGGAAGAGGTGGATAGCTTCACATACCTTGGAAGCATCATCGACACACAAGGAGGGACAGACGCCGATGTAAGAGTGAGAATTGGCAAAGCAAGATCATCATTTAAACAGCTAAAAAAAGTTTGGAGCTGCAACAACTTGACTCTTCATACCAAGGTCAGGATATTCAACACCACAGTAAAGCCTGTCCTACTGTATGGAGCAGAAACATGGCGAATAACAGCAGCCATTTCTAAAAAGCTTCAAGCCTTTATAAATACATGTCTCCGAGCAATTCTCCGAATCCGCTGGCCAAATGTCATCACCAATGAGGACCTCTGGCAACGCACACAACAAGAGCCAGTGGAAGAGCTAATACGCCAGCGCAGATGGAGATGGATTGGCCACACTCTCAGAAAGCCTACATCTAGCATTGTGAGACAAGCCCTCACATGGAACCCCCAAGGCAAAAGGAAAAGAGGTCGTCCCAAAATGACCTGGAGAAGAGAACTGGAGGCAGACACAAAAATGAGCGGGCACAGCTGGGGGCAGATTGAGAGACTGGCGCAGGACCGGGATGCCTGGAGAGACTTTGTTCGCGGCCTATGCCCCAGATGGGACGAAGGGCGATGATGATGATGAGCTGCGGTATTGTTATACCCACGTGGGAAGTGCCGCGTAGGCATGACTTAGAACACATCAGCCTGTATAACGGAAACCAGGGTCGTTTGTTATTTAGGATTGGGGACAAACGTAATATCCCACCCTCAGATACAACGGCTATGATTTTTTTCAATGTTATGAAATTTTTGGCCTGTGTATTGATATATATGAAGATGATATTTGTTATGATGATGATGTGGTTTTTGTGTTAACTATGATTTCTTTTTCAAGATGATGTGGGTTTTTTTTGTTGATAACTATAAGAGATAATAAGGTTTTTTTTGTTAGAACTTGCGGGGTCCAGGTGACCTCGTGTCATTTTTTTATAACATGTATTGATGTGTCATGGGTACCAGTACTATACTGGGTATTGATGACGTATTTTGAGGGTCATGGCCATTGGGGTAATGATATAAGAAATGTTTCGCCCTGGAGATATCAGGACATTCTTGATTACAAGGATATGTATTGTTGATAGGTTCTGCTGAAAATAATGTTGGTGATTTTGATGATGAAATGAATTGTATTAATGAATTATGAATATGCTTTAAGTTTTGTGATGAGTATCATATTATGTTTATGATGATACGGATAAAAGGGGTCCCGCTATGGGGACGTTAAAAGATACATAGGAGGACAATGACTGTCCGTACAGGGTCCCGCTATGGGGACGTTAAAAGATACATAGGAGGACAATGACTGTCCGGGAAGGATCCCGCTGTGGGGACGTGAAATATACATAGGAGAACAGTGACTGTTCCTTATAGGTCCCATGATGTGGACAGAGCTAGTTGTAATTAATGACAGATTTAATTGCAATCTGGGGTATTATGATTATTATGATGAATTATGTTAATTACGACTACTATATGCACATGATTGATGATTGTTATATAATTGATTGTAATGGGTTAAATACAATCAGGCTGAAATGTTTATAGTTTGGATAAGTAGTTATCCCTATAACATTATCTCATGCTGGAGGTAATCCTGGAATAAATATCTTAAGGAATTTATATGAGGTACCAGTAGAGTCAGTTGTAAATAGAAAACAATCTAGCGTAAAAATGGTCAATTGTTGGATACTAATTATGTGAGGTGTTATGACCAGTAGTAGGTCGAAGGTTGGTTCTTTGAGAATTAAGATAATAATGTACGAGTAGTCAAGAAGTAGGAAGTCAGACCTGTATGGCATGGGAGATAGGCTCCCTTTGTTATATAATTAACTACGTCCTGTGCGGCAGGAGTGATGGGCAGTTTTTGTTTATCAATTAACCAAGTTCCTGTGTGGCAGGAGCGATGGGCTGTATTTATATACATAGATTTAGAACTGTGCCTATGGAGGGATAAGAGAGCTTAATAACCCAGGTGTTATTAAAAAGTAATTAAGTGAGCAGTGATTGCTCCGTAATATGCCACATGATGTGGACAAGTGCTTAAGTGTTAGAATTTTGTGTGTGTAATTTTTTTTCCAAGATTTGTAAATGGCATATTGTTAGATGGATTGATTATTAGTGATAATGAGATGCATTAAGACTTCACATGTATATATATTTTCTTTTTGCACTAATGTATATATAGAGTATGTAATTCAGGGGTGGTAGTATGACGGCTGTCCATCTCGAATGACGTTGCGGGTTAGTGAAGTCGTATAAAGGTACGACCAAGTGGATTTATGCTCTGTGTTGTATATACTATTGTTTTTTTTCATGCAATGTTGTGTATAAAATTATTTTGAAAGATATTAATTCATTATGTATTATATTATTGTAATTGTAATGTGCAGTGATTCCATGCCCTGACTTTGTTGTATTGTGAGATTCTACCCGTAAGTAGAATCTAACGGAAGAGGGGGGATATGTCAGGGTATGAGAATCACTGCGAATGATTGTTGTGAGATTGTTGTGAGATTGTTGTGAGCCAGTGTTGGAGTCGGGTCAAGGCGTTGTTGACGGGTATGAACTCCTATCACGGGAATAATGTCTAGTGATGTCTGAGTGAACTTCTGGTCACACGGGATATGTCAGGGACATGACCAGAGGACACGCCAGGGTCAGTTGAGACCAGTTGGGGGGGTTTATAAGAGAGTAGTCGAGACGAGGGCAGGGAGTTGCAGAAAGCTGTGTAGTTCGCACAGTGTTGTGCGGTCAGACCGGTCAGGGTAGACCGGGGAGCTGCAGGGTTGCAGTAAAACAGAGTTGAGTTTAACGTCGCCCAGAAGCGGTCGGGTCGGACCGAGGGCATGCTTGAGCATACAGCCCGTTATATATAGATGTATTTTATGTCAAGGCAAGACAGCCAGTTGTACAGTTGTTTATAGTAGAATAAACATTGCATCGTTACACAGACTTGTGTCATCTCTTGTGTATGTTGTGTGTAGCGGAGAGCAAGGTACAATCCACCTAAACATAGAGACGTAACAGAGTGCTACTCCATTTTCATGAGTGTCTTATGAGTACCATATACCGTACCATATACCATACCGTAACATTTACCATACAATACCATATACCATACTGTCCAATATACCATACCTTACAATTAACAACACAGTAACATATACCAAACCCTATACCGTACCAAATACCATACCGTAACATTTACCATACAGTACCTGATACCATCCTGTACAATATACAATACCGTACCATTTACAATACAGTAAAAGATACCAAACCATATACCGTACCATATACCATACCGTAACATTTACCATACAGTACCATATACCATATTGTACAATATACCATACCGTACCATTTACAATAAAGTAAAATTTACCAAACCATATACCGTACCATATACCAAACCGTAACATTTACCATACTGTACAATAAACCATACCGTACCATTTACAATACAGTAACATGTACCAAACCATATACCATACCATATACCATACCGTAACATTTACCATTCAGTACCATATACCATACTGTACAATATAACATACCAAACCATTTAGAATATGTTTTTGTTCGTTCGTCCGTCGATACGTCGAGGACCACTCTAGTCATCCGAGGGTTTTCTGTGCGTGCGCAGATGGCTGATTAGGCCGATCCTTGCACGAAAGGTTCGGGAACAGAAGGGACAGGGGGCGAGTGCGTCATCTCCTGGAGGGTTGACAGCATGGGCCTTTCGGGCTTGCCTCTTCTTTTCTGCGGCGGTAATCCGGTTTGCCTCACATGACCTGGCACCTTCGTGGATGGAAGAGCGCCAGGTGGATCGGTCCATTGCAGCTCGTTCCCACGTGTCTGGATTTATGGCAAACGCTTTCATTGAGGCTTTCAGTGTGTCTTTGAAGCATTTCTTTTGCCCACCGTGGGACCGCTGACCATACTGGAGCTCACCATAGAAGATTCTCTTTGGCAGTCTCTCGTCTGGCATTCGGACAACGTGCCCTGCCCAGCGAAGCTGGGACTGCATCAGGAGGGTGAAGATGCTGGGGAGACCTGCCTTGGTCAGTACCACTGTGTCTGGAATTTTGTTCTGCCACTTTATGCCGAGAATCTTCCTGAGACTTGTTATATGAAAGTGGTTCAGCTTTCTTGCATGGCGCTGATAAACAGTCCAAGTTTCACAAGCATAAAGCAGTGTGGGGAGCACCACTGCCCTGTACACTTTCAGCTTGGTCTGGATGGTAATGCCTCTTCTGTTCCAGACATTAGGGTACAACCTGCCAAAAGTGGAGCTGGCTCTGGCAATTCTGACGTTCACTTCGTCATCGATGGTGACATTTTGAGACAGTGTGCTGCCTAGATATGTGAACCGGTGCACTGTATTGAGTCTCTGGCCGTTGACAGTGATGTTGGGCTCTACGTAGGGTCTTCCAGGCGCAGGCTGATGGAGGACCTCAGTCTTCTTGGTGTTGATTGACAGACCAAAGTTTGTGCAGGCACTGGAGAACAGGTTTACACTGCGTTGCATGTCGGCTTCTGAGACAGCGTTGAGGGCACAGTCATCAGCGAACAGCAGGTCTCTGATGATGTCTGTCATAACCTTGGTTTTTGCCTGGAGCCTCCGAAGGTTGAACAGCTTGCCATCTGTGCGGTATTTCAGGTTGACACCAACATCCTCGTCTCTGAAGGCCTCTGTCAGCATGGCGGAAAACATGAGGCTAAACAGTGTTGGTGCCAGGACGCAGCCCTGCTTGACTCCGTTTGTGACTGGGAAAGGATCAGAAAACTCCCCGCTGTCCTGGACTCTGGCCTGCATGCCTTCATGGAATTGTTGCACCAAGACGATGAATTTCCTTGGGCAACCGTACTTGGCCATGATCTTCCACAGACCCTCTCTGCCAACAGTGTCAAAGGCCTTGGTCAGGTCGACATAGGTGGAGAACAGATCAGAGTTCTGCTCCTGACATTTCTCCAGCAGCTGCCTGGCAGCGAACACCATGTCGATGGTTCCTCGCTCTTTTCGGAATCCACACTGACTTTCAGGCAGGAGTCCTTGGTCAAGGTGCACTGTGAGGCGGTTGAGCAGGATTCTGGCGAGGATCTTTCCAGCAATAGAAAGCAGGGATATGCCTCTGTGGTTGTCACAAGCCTGTCTACTTCCTTTTCGCTTATATAGATGTATGATGGTGGCATCTTTGAAGTCTTGCGGGATCGTCTCTTGCTGCCATATTAAGAGAAACAGCTCATGGAGCCTTTCAGTCAGGGCTGTTCCCCCCTCCTTGTAGACCTCAGCTGGTATGGCGTCAGAGCCAGGTGCTTTGCCACTGGAGATAAGATAGATTGCTTTCTGGGTCTCGAGCAAGGATGGTGGGTCATCCAGTGATTTGTTTGTGGGCACTTGGGGTAGACGATTGATGGCTTCGTCGTTGATTGTCGAAGGGCGATTTATGACGTCATCGAAATGTTCGACCCATCTCTCCAAGATCTTCTCTTTGTCTGTGATTAGAGTGTTACCGTCTGCGCTGAGGAGGGGGCTTGATCCTGAGGGCGTGGGGGCCATATACTTCTTTCAAGGCGTCGTAGAAGATTTTATAGTCACGCCTGTCTGCGTAGCCTTGGATCTCGTCAGCTTTGTTGCCGACGCAATCGTCCTGCATCTGACGGAGCTTCTGCTGAACAGTCTTGCGTATGTTGTTGAGTGCATCTCTCCTTGCCGTGGACTTGGGGTTATTGATGTATGCTTGTTGAATATATATATATATATATATATTGCCCGGGGTGTGGCCACTGCGCACGTTGCAGTTTCTATGAGCCACTGGTGATAGCTGTGAGACAACTTCCGGATTAATATTAATAGTATTAACAGCCACAAAATGACAATTCCAAGTAAAATACAACCAGAAGAGCATAGAGGGAATTCAATTTGAAGATCAGTTCCTTCATATCTTTAATTTTCCTCAATTTACATTTGTATGTTGTATATTTCTCCAGCGCTTGATTATTTTTGTCTTTTAATGACAGCAGAGAAATTTAGGTTCCGCCATTTTGAACAACCGGAAGTTTTATATTGC
>CALYLW010002623.1:0-38516 GCA_944989445.1 Ampullaceana balthica | reverse complement strand
ATACCATGACATGGACACTACAATAGTAGGATAACATGACATGGACACTACAATAGTAGGATACCATGACATTGAAACTACAATAGTAGCATATCATGACATGGAATCTTTAATAGTAGGATACCATGACATGGACACTATAATAGTAGGATACCATGACATAGACACTACAGTAGTAGGATTCCATGACATGGACACTAGAGTATTAGGCTACCATGACATGGACACTACAGTAGTAGGATACAATGACATAGACACTACAGTTGTTGGATACCATGACATGGACACTACAATAGTAGGATACCATGACATGTACACTACAATAGTAGGATAACATGACATGGACACTACAGTAGTAGGATACCATGACATTGAAACTACAATAGTAGCATATCATGACATGGAATCTTTAATAGTAGGATACCATGACATGGGCACTATAATAGTAGGATACCATGACATAGACACTACAGTAGTAGGATTCCATGACATGGACACTAGAGTATTAGGCTACCATGACATGGACACTACAGTAGGATTCCATGACATGGACTCTATAATAGTAGGTTACCATGACATGGACACTATAATAGTAGGATACCATGACATGGACAATATAATAGTAGAATACCATTACATAGATCCTATAATAGTAGGCTACCATGACATGGACACTACCGTAGTAGGATACAATGACATAGACACTACAGTAGTAGGATAACATGACATGGACACTACAGTAGTAGGATTCCATGACATGGACTCTCTAATAGTAGGATACCATGACATGGACACTATAATAGTAGGATACCATGACATGGACAATATAATAGTAGAATACCATTACATAGATCCTATAATAGTAGGATACAATGACATAGACTCTAAAATAGTAGGATACATTGACATGGACTCTAAAATAGAAGGATACCATGACATGGACACTACAATAGTAGGATACCATGACATGGACACTACAATAGTAGGGTACTATGACATGGACACTACAATAATAGGATACCATGAAATGGACACTATAATAGTAGGATAATATGACATGGTTACTACAGTACTTGGATACCATGACATGGACACTACAAAAGTAGGATACCATGACATGGACACTATAATAGTAGGTTACCATGACATGTACACTATAATAGTAAGATACCATGACATGGACACTAGAAAAATATAAATTTCCAAGGCCCTGTTCAATGGAAATTTAAATTGTCAGAGCCCTGTTCAATATAAATTTAATATTCCAGGGCCCTGATCAAGAGAAATGTAAATTTCAAGGGCCTTGTTAAATAGACATGTAAATTTCCAGGGCCCTGTTCAATAGAAATGTAAATTTCCAGGGCCTTGTTCAATAGAAATTTAAATTTGCAGGGCCCTGTTCAAGAGGAATGTAAATTTCAAGGGCACTGTACAATAGCAATATAAATTTACAGGGCCCTGTTCAATAGAATTTTAAATTTCCAGGGCCCTGTTCAATAGAAATGTAAATTTCCCATGTGTCCATGTCATGGAATCCTACTACTGTAGTGTCTATGTCATGGTATCCTACTATTATAGTGCCCATGTCATGGTATCCTACTATTAAAGATTCCATGTCATGATATGCTACTATTGTAGTTTCAATGTCATGGTATCCTACTACTGTAGTGTCCATGTCATGTTATCCTACTATTGTAGTGTACATGTCATGGTATCCTACTATTGTAGTGTCCATGTCATGGTATCCAACAACTGTAGTGTCTATGTCATTGTATCCTACTACTGTAGTGTCCATGTCATGGTAGCCTAATACTCTAGTGTCCATGTCATGGAATCCTACTACTGTAGTGTCTATGTCATGGTATCCTACTATTATAGTGTCCATGTCATGGTATCCTACTATTAAAGATTCCATGTCATGATATGCTACTATTGTAGTTTCAATGTCATGGTATCCTACTATTGTAGTGTCCATGTCATGTTATCCTACTATTGTAGTGTCCATGTCATGGTATCCAACAACTGTAGTGTCCATGTCATGGTATCCTACTATTATAGTGTCCATGTCATTGTATCCTAATATTTTAGTGTCCATGTCATGGTATCCTACTATTGTAGTGTCCATGTCATGGTATCCTACTATCGTTGTGTCCATGTCAAGGTATCCTACTATTGTAGTGTCTATGTCATTGTATTCTACTACTGTAGTGTTCATTTTATGGTATCCTACTACTGTAGTGTCAATGTCATGGTATCCTACTATAATAGTGTCCATGGCATGGTATCCTACTATTGTAATGGACACTACAACAGTAGTGTCTATGTCATGGTATTCTACTAATGTAGTGTCCATGTCATGGTATCCTACTACTGTAGTGTCCATGTCATGGTATCCTACTATTGTAGTGTACATGTCATGGTATCCTACTATTGTAGTGTCCATGTCATGGTATCCAACAACTATAGTATCCATGTCATGGTATCCTACTATTATAGTGTCCATGTCATTGTATCCTATTATTTTAGTGTCCATGTCATGGTATCCTACTATTGTAGTGTCCATGTCATGGTATCCTACTATTGTAGTGTCCATGTCAAGGTATCCTACTATTGTAGTGTCTATGTCATTGTATCCTACTACTGTAGAGTTCATTTTATGGTATCCTACTACTGTAGTGTCTATGTCATGGTATCCTACTATTGTAGTGTCAATGTCATTGTCAGGGTATGAGAATCACTGCGAATGATTGTTGCGAATGATTGTTGTGAGATTGTTGTGAGCCAGTGTTGGAGTCGGGTCAAGGCGTTGTTTACGGGTATGAACTCCTATCACGGGAATAATGTCTAGGATGGCTGAGTGAACTTCTGGTCACACGGGATATGTCAGGGACGACCAGAGGACACGCCAGGGGTCAGTTGAGACCAGTTGGGGGTATATAAGAGAGTAGTCGAGATGAGTGCGGGGGTGGCAGAAAGCTGTGTAGTTCGCATAGTGTTGTGCGGTCAGACCGGTCAGGATAGACCGGGGAGTTGCAGGGTTGCAGTAACACAGAGAGCTGAGGTTTAATGTCGCCCAGAAGCGGTCAGGCTAGGACCGAGGGGACTTAAACGCTTTGTGTATTTACGTAGAGCTGAAGAGGACTTGAGCATGGGCCCAGGATGGTCGAGTCGGACCGAGGGCATGCTTGAGCATACAGCCAGTTATATATAGATGTATTTGATGTCAAGGCAAGACAGCCAGTTGTACAGTTGTACATAGCAGAATAAACATTGCATTGTTATACCGACTTGTGTCATCTCTTGAGTGTTGTGTGTAGCGGAGAGCAAACAATAATCCACCAACGAATGAAACCTTAACATGGGGGCCCGTCCGGGATCAATTTAGCTGAGGAGCAGGCAAAGGATGGTGGACTAAATAAACTATGGCAAAAAGCTAAAAGTCAGAGGGTGGAAAGCACCAAACAAGGAATAATAACGTTTGAAAT
The DNA here is from genome assembly GCA_944989445.1 of Ampullaceana balthica. Classification (NCBI taxonomy): domain Eukaryota; kingdom Metazoa; phylum Mollusca; class Gastropoda; family Lymnaeidae; genus Ampullaceana; species Ampullaceana balthica. The sequence goes on along the minus strand of CALYLW010002623.1, from coordinate 35,031 downwards.
AAACAATAATATACTGTACAGGATATTTATTTCTAAAATAGATAACAGTGTTGAAAAAAAATTGGTGATTCCGAAATTATACCGACGATTAGTCTTAGAAACGGCTCATACAACAGCATTAGCCGGACACATGTCAGTCAGAAGAACCAAATACAGAATTTTTTCTCAGTATTTCTGGCCACGTATGAGCATAGATATCAAAAAATTCATTAAGTCTTGCCCTATTTGCCAAAAAGCACGTCCACCGGGGAGCATAAAACCCATAGAGTTAGGTCAAATGGAAGTGATCGGAACACCATTTCAGAAGGTTGCTATTGATATCGTAGGGCCATTACAATTAAGTGACAATAGGAATAGATATATCCTTACGTTGGTAGATATGGCTACTCGTTGGCCTGAGGCTATTGCGCTAAAAAATATAACAACACAAGACGTTTATGAGGCCCTATTATCAATATAACTTTATGCCATTCGGATTGGCAACCGCACCGGCAACGTTCAATAAAATTGTTAAGAAATTATTCAAAGGAGTAAAAGAGGTAGTTACTTATTTTGACGATATCTGTGTATACACAGACGACTGGGAGTCACATATACGAGTTACTCGAGAGGTTTTAGAGATTTTGAAAAAGGCAGGGTTCACCATTAAACCATCTAAGTTAGAAATAGGTAAAGAATCAATCGAATTTCTGGGACATAGAATTGGAGCAGGCATCTTAAAACCAGACATGAACAATATAAACAAAGTGTTGGAAATAAAACGACCCAAAAATAAGAAACAAGTAAGGGGACTAGTTGGCCTAATAGCGTATTACAATAAATTTATACCTAATTTTTCAACGATAACAGCCCCATTGACGGACCTTACAAAGAAAGGTAAACCTAATAATATATGTTGGACTAAGGAATGCCAACAAGCATTGGATACAATCCAAAACTATTTAACAAATAACCCCATTTTGGTTCTGCCCGACATTAAGGAACCCTTTTATAGTTCGTACAGATGCGTCAACGAAGGGATTGGGGGCATGTTTGATGCAGAAGAGAGACAATATGCTCCACCCGGTGAATATATTAGTCGGAAACTGGTTGACAGGGAAACCAGATACTCAACAATAGAGAGGGAATGCTTGGCAATAATATGGGGAATTCAGAAATTATCCTACTATTTAATGGGGGCAAGATTTACGCTCCAGTGTGACCACCAAGCGTTAAAATATTTGAACACGACTAAATTTGAAAATTCAAGAGTTTCCCGGTGGTCTTTGATGTTACAGGAATACGATTTCAACGTGGAATACATTAAAGGTGAAGATAACATTATTGCAGATTTTTTATCGCGACAATAAGCAGATATAATGTCCCACTGAGACTGGTAGGATCATGACAGATCTGGTAATGTAATCATAATTAATGAGCAGAAATCAAACCATGACCGACAAGGACTCGCAGGACAGGTTTATGACAAACAAGTAGAGTTGCTTGTTCATGGGGACTAATTTTGGTAGAAATTGAGGTCTGGGTCACCTCGGGCCAGTATTATTATTATATGAACATGATTGTAAGGTTTCATAGCGATTATGTACTTAGGTTAGTTAGTACTTAAGGATGGTTGTAAATAAATATGAGATGGTTGTATTTTCGTGCTGATGTTTTTTATTATAATTTTTGGCTCCGGGTGACCTCGGGCAAAATTTCATTATAAGGAGATGTAATTATTTATATATATATATATATTTATGAAATATGAGATATGATGATAATGATTTTGTTCATGATTATGTGTATTATGATGAATTATGTTGATTACGACTACTAAATGCACATGATTGTTATATAATTGATTGTAATGGGTTAAATACAATCAGGCTGAAATGTCTATAGTCTGGATAAGTAGTTATCCCTATAACATTATCTCATGCTGGAGGTAATCCTGGAATAAATATCTTAAGGAATTTATATGAGGAACCAGTAGAGTCAGTGGGTAAATAGAAAACAATCTAGCGTAAAAATGGTCAATTGTTGGATACTAATATGTGAGGCGTTATGACCAGTAGTAGGTCGAAGGTTGGTTCTTTGAGAATTAAGATAATGATAAAGTACGAGTTGCGGATTAGTGAAGTCGTATAAAGGTACGACCAAGTGGATTTATGCTGTGTGTTGTATATACTAGTGTTTTTTTTTCATGCCATGTTGTGTATAAAATTATTTTGAAAGATATTATTTCATTATGTATTATATTATTGTAATTGTAATGTGCAGTGATTCCATGCCCTGACTTTGTTGTATTGTGAGATTCTACCCGTAAGTAGAATCTAACGGAAGAGGGGGGATATGTCAGGGTATGAGAATCACTGCGAATGATTGTTGCGAATGATTGTTGTGAGATTGTTGTGAGCCAGTGTTGGAGTCGGGTCAAGGCGTTGTTTACGGGTATGAACTCCTATCACGGGAATAATGTCTAGGATGGCTGAGTGAACTTCTGGTCACACGGGATATGTCAGGGACGACCAGAGGACACGCCAGGGGTCAGTTGAGACCAGTTGGGGGGTATATAAGAGAGTAGTCGAGATGAGTGCGGGGTGTGGCAGAAAGCTGTGTAGTTCGCACAGTGTTGTGCGGTCAGACCGGTCAGGATAGACCGAGGGAGCTGCAGGGTTGCAGTAACACAGAGAGTTGAGGTTTAATGTCGCCCAGAAGCGGTCAGGCTAGGACCGAGGGGACTTAAACGCTTTGTGTATTTACGTAGAGCTGAAGAGGACTTGAGCATGGGCCCAGGATGGTCGAGTCGGACCGAGGGCATGCTTGAGCATACAGCCAGTTATATATAGATGTATTTGATGTCAAGGCAAGACAGCCAGTTGTACAGTTGTACATAGCAGAATAAACATTGCATTGTTATACCGACTTGTGTCATCTCTTGAGTGTTGTGTGTAGCGGAGAGCAAACAATAATCCACCAACGAATGAGACTTTAACAAGGCTGCCCTATACATCTGCTTAACATCATCAAGCAATTCCACGATAACATGCAGGGCACAGTGTGTTATAGCGGTGCCACCTCTGAGGCTTTCCCAGTAAGTAGTGGAGTAGAGCAAGGCTGCGTGATGGCACCTACTCTATTCGCAATATTCTTTTCCATCTTACTCCAGTATGACTTCAAGAACAACAGCGAGGGGATATACATACACACCAGAGCTGACGGGAGATTATTCAATATTGCCCGAATTAGAGCCAAGACCAAAATAAGGAAGATTTTGCTGCGCGAGCTCTTATCTGCAGACGATCCCGCCTTAATATCCCACACAGCAGACGGACTGCAGAACCTTGTATCCAGCTTCTCCGCTGCCTGCAAAGGGTTTGGCCTGACCATAAGCATAAAGAAAACCAACATTATGGCACAAGATGTTGCCTCTCTCCCGACTATCACCATTAACGACTGCAACCTGGATGTTGTTGACAGTTTTACTTATCTGGGATCAAACATCTCGAGAACCCTCTCATTGGAAGATAAGATAAGTGGTAGGATAGGGAAGGCAGCAAATGTTATGGCTAGACTGTACAAAAGAGTCTGGTCCAATGCCAAACTCACAGCAAGGACTAAGCTGCAGGTATATCAGGCCTGCGTACTGAGCACACTCCTCTATGGATGCGAGTCTTGGACCACCTATGCCAGGCATGAAAGAAGGCTCAATTGCTTCCACCTCAGATGCCTGCACCGCATCCTAGACATCAAATGGCAAGAGAAAGTCTCCAACACAGAGGTCCTGGATCAAGCAAGCATGAGTAGCATTTAAGCCATATTAAGCCAAAGACGCCTCCGTTGGCTTGGACACGTCAAGAGGATGCAAACTGGTCGTATACCCAATGATGTGCTATACAACGAGCTGGCGACAGGGAAAAGGTCGGTTGGTCGGCCATGTCTCAGATACATGGACACATGCAGGAGAGACATGAAAGTAGCCAACACTGATATACAAAACTGGGAAAACCTGGCAGAGCATAGGTCCACATGGCGGGCTTTAGTGAAAGAAGGATCACTAAGAACAGAGGAGCAAACGAGAGCAGAAGCAGTTGAAAAAAGCGCGATGAGGAAGGCCAGGCAACACTGCCCCACTGCACTCGTGTGTGCAGAAGAGACTGCAACTCAAGGTTTGGTCACATCAGCCACACCAATAGCTGCAAATAATAAAGATAGATCTATCGCCTTTCGTAGACGGACAGATGCGTACTATACATACTACATTTGAATTGGTGTGTGTCACAAGTGTTTTGATTGGCTGCACCTGCACCTATACTCTGGTGAATATAAAAAATAGAAGAACATTAAGACATGATTTTGATTTCATTGAATTTAGTTTAGTCTGTTGAGAAGAAGAATAGTTGCATTTCATTGACATTTATATCCCTTATTAAAGCGATCGAAGTAAAGTGGCGTTCCATTTAGATACACAAACCTCGAGACGAATTATAAACACATTATGATAAAGTAGAATTAGTGATACACATATATTAGCGTAACACATTAATTTTTTAGTCTTAGAAATTTTAAAAATGTTTACTTCATGCGAATTTAATGTTTGCAAATAAAAGTTTCAGTTACTAAAACTAACAAAATTAAGCAAAACAAGTTAATTATATTTCTTCTCACAGATTTGTAAATGAGACTTTCGAGGAATACTTAGCATCAATTTTTTTTTCAAGATCATTTTACTACCATGAGAACTTTCTCGGGGCTTGGTACACTTGGTGGCATCCATCTCCTCTCCAAGTCAGCGTTGGACTTCTTAGCATCAGTAAATCATCAATATTTTTTAGGCTTATCGTATGCTAGATCCCACGACCTTAATCTTTGTGAAGCTTGTGAGGCGAGCGCACAATTGGCTTCGCTATCTATATTCGCTATATATATTTAGATAAAGAATTTATAGTAATGCGGTGATGTTAAGTCGGCTGGATAGCGAAGTCAATAGTGCGCTCGCCTCGCAAGCTGAGCTGATGTGTCCATGCGCTCCCCCAACGACAGCAACGGTCTCGACATTGATGATGATGATTTCTTACTGCACACCCGTACACCGCTAAAAAGGGGAAAAAATCCATCTAAGGTAATATTATTTGTAGTGTAGCTTTTAAAAATGTTAAAGAAGGATGCATTCAAATTGAGATTTTTTTTAGTTTCTAGATTATTAAAAAGTATTAAAAGAACTTTGCAACTGTGTATTGTTAATTGATATTCATCAAGTTTGTACATTGAATTTAAAAAAAAACTCATTATGATCAGATAATTTTCAATGATAAGTGAATTTCTCAAATGCAGGTTAGAAGACAAATACAACAGGTGGCTGCCATCAAATTAATTTATAAATTACAATTGTTAAAGACATAAGGTCAATGCCATCAGATTAGTTAATAATTGCAAAGTTTAAAGACATAAGGTCGATGTAAAAAAAAACAACATAATTTTACTTAATAAAAGCGGAAGCACTTTATTACAGTATACCTTATGTTTAGGTACAGACAAAAGAAATGTTTCTAATGTGTGCGAAAACTTATATTGAAGTATTGCATCCCTTGACTAATGTAGACTTAATATTTCCTTTTTCTTTACTCACATTGCAAAATTTTACTTCGTAATAATATGCATCCTTTTTAGCATTTATATTAATGCAATAAATTCCGAACATTATCCCTTCATACCTTTCTTTGAAAAGATAATCATAACTGTTCCAGGAAAATTTTAAGCACAGGAAAAACAAATAAAGATATTTGTTGATCAAAGAATCAAAGACTTACGAGTGAATTGCAAAACAGTAAGTATTATGGACAAAAGGGATACAGAAGATTTCGTATTCCATTTAATTGAAAAGAAAGATACAGGAAAACTAAAAATTATAGACGTATAGAATAGACATTAGGCTTTAAATAAGATAATTGCAAATAATGAAATTTTAATAAAAACTAAAAACCCACAGCAACGGCAAGCTGAAACGACTTTTATTATATCAACTTTCAAATGTGCTGATAAAAATTTATTCTGTTTACTGATTGGCTGAGTTGATGAAGAATTTCACTACCATTTTGTTTTTTTTTCATTTAAATCTGACATAGATTTCGATGTGTAAGCATGCTTGAATTGAATGTTCGTACTTCTAACTTGGTGCGTATATGTATTAGAAATGTTTGATCACATAATAGTTGTAATTAAAAGACGGTATTATTGAAAAGAGTTTTAATTATAAAAATATTTAAAAAATGAGTAATCAATATACATAATTCCCGTTGTCTGTATGGACGTAATGCTGTTAGGTGGCGCTGCGATCGATTTTGTTTTATAGTGCTACTAATTTTAGAAAGCAGCGCACCAAATTACTGCACCAAAAAATAACTCTTTTTGAACGTCCGTATAAAATTGTTCAATAGTGAAATAAATGAATAAAATAAAAATAAATGAAAGTTATGTATTACGTTATTTTTAATCTGATGTGTATTTATTTTGAAAACTTCCGTCATTTTTGACTGGTGATACACTAGTTATATCTAATAATTGTAACAAATGACATAAAATGTATATATCATATTACGTTTTAGGAAGTTTGAGGAATACGGCATGTGCGCTAAGAAATCTCTCGGGGTGGGGGGAGGTAAGGTCTCTGGACAGACCGAGGTGTAGGGGGGAGGTAGGGTCTCTGGACAGACCACGGTGTGGGGGGTGGAGGTAGGGTCTCTGGACAAAGTCTCTGGTTGTAACGACTACTGGTGACGTTTCATTTTCATTTTGGATCCAGTTGATGTGGATGTTGTGATGTCCTACCATGAACTTCACAGGTCACCCTACACTTATTATTTAAAACTTGGACGGGCTTTGTTGCTAGTAGATAATATTGTACGTGTGGCAAGATTGATGATAAAATCTTATTTCTTAAAATTCTATTAAAATATAAATAGCAATTTCATGAGACTTCATATTAATAATTTGTGTTATTTAAATGTTGCACTTAGTTTATATTAAACTAGGGGCAAGTACCCGGCTTCTCCCGGGTTTAACAACAACAGCAACAACAAAAACAACAACAGCAACAACGACAAAAACAACAACAGAAACAGCAACAGCAACAAAACAACAAAAACAAAACAACAACAAAACAACAACAACAACAACAACAACAACAACAACAACAGCAACAACAACAAAGCAACAACAACATGAAGGACATTGACGTCGCAGGGCAAGGGATGTGGACAACAACAACAACAACAGCAAAAACAACACAAAAGCAACAACAGCAACAACAGCAACAACAACAAAAACAACACAAAAGCAACAACAGCAACAACAACAGCAACAACAACAAAAACAACAACAGCAACAACAACAAAACAAAACAACAAAAAACATCAACAACAAAACAATAACAAAGCAACAACAAAACAACAACAAAACAACAACTACAACAACAACAGCAACAACAACAAAGCAACAACAACAAAACAACACAACAACAAAAGCAACAACAACAAAAGCAACAACAACAAAAAAATTATTTTATGGCGATAATCGCCTTCTTGTTAATCTCGACACCAAAATGTTTATTAATTTGCGTCATTATTTTACGTCTTAATTTTCAATAATTTTTATTTTATATAGCTCATATAGGGAAAAACTACATTTTGGGCCCCCGGGCCCCAGTATCTTATATATAAGGAACGAAACCTGTTTAATAACCTTTCCGGTATAATTTTGTGTACGTGTACCAAATTTCACGTTATTTGGTTGTCTGGATCTTGAGTTATTAGGGAACAGACAGACAACCAGACAGACAACAAATGCGTCTTATATATATAGAGATATGTCTAGAAAAATAAAATTGAAAGGAAAATTTTTAAAATAATATTTATTTTAAATAAAGTAAACTATAAACTACATATGGTTCCTTTTATATATACTTACATATGAAGTTTATTTTCACAAATAGATGTCTACTCCTTTCTTTGGAATTCTTTTTAATCTATGTGGCAGGCCACTTGACTTCGATTCCTATGATTAGGGATACAATGATAATGTACTGTTAGTATTCTCCTATCCCCGACATTGACTAAGGCAAAGAAAATTCATAACAAATTCATGTCCCTGGTTTATGCTATTTTTAGATTTCAGATACTTATTTTTTAAACACAGGTATCGTGTGATTATTCGTTATTTATTTGTTATTATTAAATTCAGTATTGTAAAGTCAGTTACTGTGTTTTATCTTTCTTTTTGTGTTACATGCCATGTTAACGAGCTTTTTAATCATTACTCTAATATGTATAGTAAGTTAGAGAGTCAATTGCACCTGCGGACGTAACAGTCTTTAATAAAAGATTTTTCAACCGAAACTTATTTCCTGCTGACCCATACGATTGTAAAACAGAACAAGCCCGTTTCTGACAGTGAGTTTATCATGGAATGCTTGTCAGATGCAGCAAGCATTAGGTGTTCAGAACAGAAAACAAAATTTGACAGCATTTCTTCATCAAGGGGAAATGTAGTCGGACGTGTTGAAAAATAAGAGACAATTTGATGCACAATCTTCGAGATGCAAGCAAATGCTTTTCGTGGTACTCTCTTGCGTGGGACGAAAGTACCGATGTACACGACCCAGCACAATTGTTAATATTTATATGAGGAATAAACACATGTTTCGAACTTACCGAAGAAATACTTACTGCTGAGCCACACAAAGACACAACTACAAGCCAGAATTTATTCAATACTGTTGAGAACTGCGTTGAAAGAACTTGTTTGGTGTGGAACATGATGGCAAGTTTAACAACCAATGGAGCGCATCCTTTGACTGAAAAAACTAGATCTGGTGAAGTTGATAAAAATAAAAGTAATATAGGAACACCAAGACCATACACTCTTAGCTCTCCACTGTGTCATCCATCAGAAAAGTTTGTGTAAAGCTGCGTTGAATATCAAACATATTATTGACCCAGTTTTCAGTATGATAAACCTCATCAGAGCAAGGGAACTTAACTAAATGCAGTTGAAAGAGCTGCTTGAAGATTTTGAAACTGAATATAATGAGATTATCTACCATAGCAGTGTCCGTTGGCTGAGCCTGGGCAAGATATTAAGGCGATTGCGGGATCCCAAGGAAGAAATAGTTATGTTCCTGGAGATGAAGGGTTTTGTTAGTGACTTTTTTTTTCCTACCGATGTTAAATGAAGAGTGGAAGTCAGACTTCCTATTAGCCATTGACTCTATGGCAACGTTGAATGAACTGAATGTCAAAATTCATGGGAATGAATTTGTTGCACATAAAATATATGTGTCTGTTAAATCATTTAATCCAAATCTCTCCCTATTCTCCAGGCAAGCATATGAAAACAGGTTTTGCAAATTCCTTTAGATGAAACAAAAAATCATCTCTGGTGAAATGGCTGACAAGTACAAGACTCAGTTGGTTGCCTTGGCTGTGGAATTTGAAAGGAGGCTTTAAGACTTCAAGAACCTGGATCCACTCTTTAATATCATTATCTCGCCATTTAGTGCAGAAGCTGATTTAGCCCCAGAGGATATACAACTAGAGCTGCTTTACCTAAAAGCAGATTATGACCTGAAGGAAAAGTTAAAGTTAGAACTTCTGCTGGAGTTTTATGGATGATTGACAGGATTGGCATTTCCACACTTAAAAAAACTTTTCAGCAAAACCTTGATCACTATTTAGATCCATATACATCTGTAAGCGAGCTTTTTCTTGTATGAAAATAAAGTCTCAGAACAGATCGATGTTGACAGTCTTCGATTTGAATGCAGTAATGCAAATCTGATCTAGTAAACTAGTTCCACAGTTCAAGAACATTTTTAATAATTACTATTTTTTCTGTGGTCAGCTTGTATGTAAATTAAGTTCCCTTTTCTTCATAACTAGTTTGTGCTGCAGCGCGTGGCGCCTGCGGCGCCCCCTTTTTTCTAAGGGCGCCTACGGCGCCCACCTTTTTCAAAAGCCCAACTAACTCGTCCTTGTATGATAAATACGTAATATTAAAATTTCTTAAATGTACAAAAAGTATTTTATAATGGTTTTTTATTTTATTTTTTTATTTTTTTATTTTTTATATCAAAAGCCCAAGTAACTTATCCTTGTATGAAATATTCCTGAAAATTAAACAAAGCATTTATATAATAATTTTTACAGTGCTAATCACCACACGATTTTTAAACTAATTTTCGAAAGCAGCGCACCAAATTACTGCACCAAAAAATAACTATTTGCGTCAATCAGCACTGCCTACAACGCAAAATTTAAAAAAAGCAGAGTGATTTCCCTCAACGTTAGGCGGCAGTGAAAAATGAGCGTAAATATATAATATATTATTATGACAAGAAACAATCAACTTTTGGTGAAATAATTATGAATGTTAAAATCTTTTTATCAAATTAGAAACTGTTTCAGTTAGTATTTTAATATGAAATGTGCATATGTAATAGAGTGTGAATGTGGAAAAAAAAGACACATGCATGGTTGTTATCATTGATTTATATTTTTATACGTTGTGAGTTTTAATTGAAGTAGACAAAATATATATGCGGCCCGCCTATAACAATAAAGTTTTCAATGTTGGCATCCGTAGAAAAAGTTTGCCCACACCCTTATTAAGCCATTTGTAAATCAATGAGTTACTTACAGTCTATTTTCTCTTTCTATATACATATATAAATTTATAAAATTAGTACAGTGGTACCTCGAGTTACGAAAGATCCAAGATACGAAAGTCCACTGGAAGAATTTTTGTTCCAGGATACGAAAAAAAATCCAAGATACGAAAAGCCACTGGAAGCATTTTTTTTTCAAGATATAAACAAAAATCCAAGATACAAATAAACGCACAGCTAACAACACTGGAAATAACGTGACGTCAAAAACAGTTCTGCTCTCATATCGTTCAATTCCAGCCCTATTGCTGAGTCGCAAATGTGTGTTCGTGCGTGTCATGCATGATTTATTTACTGTGTAGTTCGTTGGTGTCATAAATTTATGAATATTTTCTTGAAATCTTTGGGAAAGCGTATTTTTATGGCAATGGCTTCAAAGAAATTAATAATTAATTGCCTCACTCGAAAGGTAAAAATTCCCATTTATATACATATTATTTTTCATTTATTTTATTCTGTTTTCATTGTTTGAATATAATTTATTTATTTGTTTTATACTGTGTACTTTGATGAGGATTGAAGAATCGTACTTTGTTTTCCATAGTTTACCATGCCATGATGTCTTCCATTTTTAAGTGTTGTTTCTGTGTGGCTTGGAACGGACTTGGTAATATACATGTAAATCTTTGTTTGAGATACGAAAGATCCAAGATGCGAAAGCCACTCCGGAAGGGATTAATATATATACATGGATCTACTTATTTCAAGGGTAATAATATTATTTAAAAGTTCTTTTTTTAAACAAGCCAATAATGAGTATGACTTACGATCTTACTACACTCTCATGCTTTCTTGATTCACCTCGAAGAACAAATTGTTTATGAACATGTTTGGCTCCATAACAACACATAAAAATAAAAATTTAAAAATTATTGACTTATCTATTCATTCATAGACAAGTACATTAATAAAATTTGATTACAAGGTTAGATTTTTCTAGAAAATTTTTTATGCGTACACAAGTACTAATACAATTTTATTTTGCAGTTAATTTCTTTTAAATAATATTGAAACGAATCGGGACTGACCACTGCTATATGTTTTAAATTATTGATTTCAAGCATGTAAACTGACAGTACGTTATGTAATCAGAGATTTATATGAATATTTTTATATATATTTAATTATGACATGTTTGCTTTTTTACTACTTTTAATATTTGTATTATATATTTTTGTGTTTTGATTGTACAAAGGTTATTATCTATTTTCCTGACCATTTCTTGATTAAATTTGACCTAGAATTTTTTCATATGTGTATACTTTCTTACGACGCTGTTTCTCATCCCCCTTTATTGATCATATATAGATGTATAAACAATATTATATTGTATTACCTCTTGTTTAATTGTACAAACATTCTTTAATTTGTATTACCTCCCTTTGTTAATCTTAACCGCACTCACCAAATTTATTTAGTATTTTTGACATTATGAAGAAAATAATAAAAACATTGTTTGAAAAGCATTTAACGTCCAATCATTGACTTGTATTGTTTTTTTTATTTAATTCAATTATCATTTAAACATAAATATCATGTACAGATAACAGTGACCATTAGTCATTAGGCTTCCCACTAAGTCTATCTGCCTAAGACCTGTCACTAATAAAACTAAATTGTTACTACTGATGTTTCACTACAGAGGAAGTATGACTATTGTGAGAGACGTGTTGTTGTATTTACAGTGTATGAGAATGCAATGACTTGACCTGGTATAAAACACGTGGTTTGAGAGGTGAACTGTAAGCGTGCCTGGTCAAAGACTGAGAGAAGAGCTGGCTACAAATGTACGGTTCAAGAGGCAACCGGGGTTGATTGTAGTTTATTGCATACGAGCTGCTTAGGTAGCTGATTGTACAGTTGATCACAGTGAATTGTATATAGTGATTAAACGCAGTTGTTACCAGACCACAGTGTGTTAAAGACTTGTCACTTGACCAGCCATAATAAGCTACTACAACTATTGTAATAAGTGGTTCACTATCTAGTAACTACTAAGATGGTATGATATATTGTATAAGATAAAAAATTTCACTAAACAACGTCTGGCTTATTACCTAAGACGTTTCACTATCAAAACCAAACTTTTGCAAATGAGGTTTCACTAATGAAGTCAATTTATTGAAAGAATCGTTAATTAACCTCTGAACTTTAAATCACCAAACAAAAAATTAAGTAAATGATTTTGAGTTCTTCTTTCTTTAATACAGATCACTTTCAACGGATCAAAGGATATGTTTTACTTAATTAAATAAAATGAAATTGACTTAACTTTCTGCCTACAATGGAATGTGTCAGCACAGGAAAAACATTTAATGCATCGTATTCTTGCGTAAATCAAATCAACATATTGCGAATTTAAGCTGAATATTAATACTGCGTTTAAATTGTGTTGGTTTGTGTGTTTTCCAAAAACTACCCATACTTTTTATAGAACAATTACTTGTCAAGCATTCGTTCTTCTGCTCTCATGTTTGGTTGAGGTTATCTTACAGCATTTATAATTCTATAGCAATACATACGCATTCTTGGATAGCTAAGGATTTTAATACCTAAACGATGAATATTTATATAAAACATAACAATCAGATGCTAAAATATTTGAAGAAACAAAGTTAACATCTTTCGTAAGTTACAAATTAGACATTTGTTTTTAGGACCATAAGATCAACAAAGAGCCAGCACACAATACAATATTATTCCTGTGCTAAACTTCAGTAAGTGTGGAACTTGTTTTTATGTGATTTAATTTACATCTTGATTTAATAAAATCGATCACCGGAGTTGCCTCATGTTTGAAATCGTCAAATTTTTGTTGGAAATTTCCCTGCAGTTTTTCAATCTTGTCCAGCTTGATGTCTACGTCACAAAGTTTGTTTTCAAGACGAGAAATTGTTTCCTCATTCTCATTCTTTTTCTTCAGAATTCGTCAACAGATTTTTTAATATGAATTAACATAACTTCGGGACCTTCATAATGTTCACAAAAGATCTCCAAATGTTCTAGTATCTTCTGGAACTCGTCCACGTTGTCTACCTGTAAGATTGGTGTGGCAACAAATGTCCACCTCAAAGTCGCTGCCCCGTCCCGTGCGATGAGACCCGAATGAACGATTCTCTCGGCGTCCACACAGATCCAGTCGTTGGGATGGGCCACGAAACCTTGTCTTGGTTTGTTGAAGGTACAGGACGCCTCCCCGAGTGAAAACGAGTCATCTTTGTCTTGGTCAACTATTTCTACTTTCCATGTCAACTTGACCGGCCACACGGCAGCTGACCTGTGGATATTGGAGGTCTTCTCGCTGACCTCCAGGTAGATATAGAGTTTATTGTCTTGATAGAACTTGAGTCTTCCAGTACAGCTGTAGAACGATCCGAGTTGAACTTTAGGCGTGATTTCCTCATAGTATTGATCGAATCTGTCCTTGAACTTTGTGATTCTTTGTATGTAAAACGTGTTGTCGGCTCCTAGCTTTATAGACCGTTTCTTACTTTTGAGATAGTTTAGTATCTCTTTTAAATGGTCATTTAGTTTAGTAACAGATTCATCCATGTTCGGAGATCGTTTAAATTTGGAAGATAAAAGAAGGGAAAATGACCTTTTCTTCTTTGTTTACGTCTTGTTCCTCTAATTCTTAAGCAGACTCTTCTTAATAATTTTTAACTATAGGTTCCTCTAACAAAATCTGGAATAAAAAAATTAAAATTAAAATAATTTTGTATGCAGTCAGTTTTAATTTTGCCAAAAGTTTAAAAAATATAAAACAACATGAAATTGTATTTCAAATACGAATAGGATGTTAGAAATCTGGGATCTCTACCGACCGGAGTAACGTATTATCCTTTCCTGGGTAGGGCTGTCAATATTTTAGGAAAAAAAGCTGCCCGAGTACCCATCCAAATTTTGAACGAGTACCCGGGTACCCGTTGGAAACGCCGTATATTTTTCGCTGTCATGAGTAGTCATGACCACTATACAATGCAACATAGCCATCATCCTTGCACCTTATTTCACATAGTAGCCAACGACATGCTTACAGTAATATACTACAGTATACCCTCACCTATTTGCCGTTCCCCTTTCGCAGTCCCACATAATCGTGGGTTAGGCTCTAAACTCTATCGTATCGTACTTACTCGTACTGTATTATTATTCCCTAAACTGTGCGAACTGTATTTATCTTTCTAAGTTTGCCTTTAATTAAGTTCCCTTTTCTGTCAATTCTAATACACGCATAGAAAATGACTTTGCGGTACAGTAATACAGTATCGGTAACTATGCTATGCGTTGTTACTGTCCTCCTGTACTTACGTTTCTTTTTCATTAAAATATTGTTGCAGTATAAAATTAAAATGTGTTTACATTATCATTACTATATTAGTAAAATACATAACTGCATGCAATATTACTATATTATTACTGTATTAATGAGTAAGAGTGTCTTTAGAAAGTGCTTGGAAAGCATTTAGTACCGTATATAATCTTTTTCGCCATTCGGGGGGGGGGTGCAGGGTGGAGGGCATTTTTCGGGTTTGCCGCCCTTTTTAGGGGCCGTCCATAATAAATGACGTCACGCACCTGGGGGGGGGAGTCACATACGTTTGTGACGATGTGTAACGAGTGTTTAAGAAATGTGACGTCACGTCAAAACGCGCAACTTTAAATAAATTCCCACTTAAATATTTGTTTACTGACACTTTATTTAATGACTTTTATGTAAAACGCGTGTTACGATATTAGAATGCAGCGTTACACTTAAAACATACTTAAATTGCATAAAATTAATTTGAAACATGCTCATTTTAAAACAGTAAATACGGCTTTTATTGTCAAAGCTTTGTGACGTCTTATTGAAGGAAGGGGTCTAAGTTTTTGTGACGACGTGTGACGAGGGGGAGAGAGGTGAAGTATCAGCCAAAATGGCGTGACATCATTTATGGACGGCCACTTAGTCGATTATATTGTTGTTTTTAAAAATTAATAAACATGATTAAATAATTGTAATTGAAAGGAAGTAAAGGTGGGGAACATGTTTACCATTGCATGCCATATTTATGTAAGCAGTAATATAAGAGGCCGCATAAGATTTTATACCTATAAATACACATTTATAAAAATACAAGATACTTTTTTTAAAGGCCACAAGAAAGTTACTGAGGTCGCAGGTCATGAGACAAAACATATTCCAAATTTACACCCAAAAAAGAAAATTACCAAATACTATTCTTTTATTTTGTATTTATAAATACATTTTTTTTACAACAAGAAATTGTATACATTAGCAGTGGCGTAACAACGGCTTGGCATTGGGGCAGTTGCCAAGGACACCGGCCTGCGCCAGTTCATAAGGGCGCTGCTAAATCTCTAATTTTTTATTTTTTATTTAAATATAAGGCGCCAAAAATAAATTAGGCAAGGGCATCAAAAACCCAGTTACGACTCTGTACACAAGTATCATATATATATTTACGCTCAATTATGTAGCGGAACGCTGAGGGACATCACTCTGCTTTTTTTTTAAATTGTGTTGTAAGAAAGTGCTGATTGACTCAAATAGTTATTTTTTGGTGCAGTAATTTGGTGCGCTGCTTTCTAAAATTAGTTTAAAAATCGTGTGGTGATTAGCACTGTAAAAATTATTATATAAATACTTTGTTTAATTTTCAGGAATATTTCGTATTTATCATACAAGGATAAGTTACTTGGGCTTTTGACAGTGGGCGCCGTAGGCGCCCTACATCCTCTATTTTAAATTACTTTGTGTACATTTAAGGTAGTTTAATATTACGTATCTATCATACAAGGACAAGTTTGTTGGGCTTTTGAAAAAATTGGGCGCCCTAGGCGCCCTAATTAATAGTGGGCGCCGCGGCACAACCTATATTATATACATACTTTGTGTACATTTCAGGAATATTTCGTATTTATCATACAAGGACAAGTTAGTTGGGCTTTTGAAAAAGGTGGGCGCCGTAGGCGCCCTTAAAAATAAGGGGGCGCCGCAGCACAAACTAGTCATATATATATTTACGCTCAATTATGTAGCGGAACGCTGAAGGACATCACTCTGCTTTTTTTTAAATTTTGTGTTGTAAGCAGTGCTGATTGACTCAAATAGTTATTTTTTGGTGCAGTAATTTGGTGCGCTGCTTTCTAAAATTAGTTAAAAAATCGTGTGGTGATTAGCACTGTAAAAATTATTATATAAATACTTTGTTTAATTTTCAGGAATATTTCGTATTTATCATACAAGGATAAGTTACTTGGGCTTTTGACATAAAAAAAAATTATTAAAAAAATATTATAAAATACTTTGTGTACAAATTAAGAAATTTTAATATTACGTATTTATCATACAAGGACAAGTTAGTTGGGCTTTTGAAAAAGGTGGGCGCCGTAGGCGCCCTTAAAAAAGGGGGCGCCGCAGGCGCCACGGCGCCGCAGCACAAACTAGTGTAAACATAGTTATACATTTACTTTCCTAAATTTCATATTAAAAAAATCGTGTATTATGCTATCAAAATTAAAATTATTTGTAATATCTTGTTCTATGGACATTATTGCAAGATTTTGTTGTCTTTAATCGCTCATTGTGGAACAAAGATAATTTTTTTATCAACTTCTGTTTGGAGAAGCGCCTTTTACAACTAGCGACACTGATAGCAATAGTTGTAAAAATTCATAGCAAAATTACAATATTGGGTACAGAATTTTCCAACATATACTTTTGAATAAATTTTAATAGACAAGGGGACCTTTGTCCCCCGTTTTTCTAACATAATGCCTCTTCTTGTAGTGTAGGTACAGCCATAAAAACCTGGATCCTTTTTCTTTCCATATTGAACTGTCAATGTCAATAAAGTAATTTATTTGATGTTCAAATGCTTCATTTAGTAGGTTACATGGTATTACATGTATATACGAATATTTTCTTGCAAGGACATGCAACTCATCAAAGCGTTATTTTATTTTATAATTCCAGCCATGGATAAAAACATTTCTCGTTGTACTTCTTGTTATAAAGATAGAACCACGTCTTCTGAATTTTCCTTACTCATATTTTTTCTCCTTCTAACTAGGCATTCAGTTGATATCTCCATCTCTTCGCAAATTGTTTGGCTCATATAACAGCATTTTGTATTAGCACATCTCTTTGTTCCATGCAATGGCTTTGCATTAATTAAAAAATGACGGGTTCCCATAAATTGAGATAACATAGAAGAGAAAAAGATTGCATTTGAATTGAGTAAAATTCCAGCATCTGATCTCGTGTTCCTAGTTACTTCTTCAGATGTCAATTTTTCCAAGACGCTTGAAAGTTTACATATCTTTTTTCGAAATTATTATGCCTATTGTGGTATTTATTAACAGAGAAATTTGAATATTTACATATTCTTGTCATAAATCTTAATAATTTTCCATAAAATAGACGAATTCAAATTATTTACACATTACTATTACTTTAATTTGATAGGCGTAACATGCTTACTGAATAACAGTATTTTAATGAAAAACACAAATTATTTGTGCTACTTTAATGCAATAAAAACAAAATAAATTTAATTTTTAATAACTTACCTTGCAATAATTTACTGAAAACTGAAACAGTAATATAAATTACTACTTGCAAGTTAAATACAATATTTGAACCACCATGCCTTGTAGGTACTTGTTCGCGCATCATTCTGCGAATGTCGAAATTCCACGTAAAAACTGTCGTTGCGATATTAATAGCACACATTATTCGGCCCAGCGGTGTTGTGTTTTTGGGGTAGTTTTCTTATAAAAGCGTCATTTGTGACTTATACCGCTTAGTTTTCCAAACAAATGGATACTTTTTTTGAGCGATTTAAAATTTTTGAACGGTTTTGCGTTAGTTATAATATCCACTATGTAATCAAACAAATGTTGTGCGAATACGTTAATTAAGACTCGAAATTACGAATATTTTTGTTTCACCTTGGTTTTCCCCTTTCAAAAGAACAAGGGCGGTTGTCGGAAATGGTTTGTACTTTTCAAAATGCCCACAAATGCCGCCCCTAAATGAGTGCCACCCGGGGCGCACCGCACCCACCGCCCCCCTAGCTACGCCACTGCCTGTCATATAATAAAGCAGGAGTGTTATTTTGAACAACACAAAATACAATTAATTTCATTTCTATGCAGTCCATCCTTATTCTCGGCAGCGCGATCGTGTTTCCTTTTTTGATTCATTTAAAGAACCAAAACCTTTTTGTGTTTGCGATTTTTGTTTCATTTTCAGAGAAAAAAATATGAATTAAAATAGATTTTAGTTTGTCGGGATCGTATTTTATTTCCCGTTGACAGATAATTCTTCTATTCGCTTTCGTGTTTAACTGTTTAAAACGTATAACATAGCATATATTTCAAATTGGGCTACGGAAATTAAGGAGTAAGTTCTCGATTAATCGTTAAAAAATTTAACTATTAAATTATTTTTTATCGATCAATTTACCCATCACTTACAAAGTATTGGAAGTCAAAAAGTAAAATTAAAGATAAATAAAAAATAGCGGCCCATAAATAATAAAAAATTTCCTGACGATTACACGAACATTTTGGTTTTAAACTATTGACTAACGGGAAAGTTCAAAATGTTGATAAAGTTTGCCTACCAAGGTTCTAACACTTCTAAAACTTCACATACTTATCAAATCAAATGAAAAGTGTATTAAGCTAATGGCAGTATATGAGTCTGACTCAGAGACAGAAAATGAAGACAGCTCTTCTGATGAATTACTGTGTTACAAAAGGGAGATGAACGTTTCTAAATCCATTAACTCTCTATCGTGGTGGAAACTTAATGAATACCGACATCCGATAATGTCATTCCTTACCAAGACCGTTTTGTACATACCAGTTTCCTCAGTTGCATGTGAATGATTGTTCAGATCGGCTGGTTATATTGTCAATTAGACCCGCTCATCACTTGAACCAATAATGTCAACACACTTGTCTTTTTGCGTAGTTGGTTGAAAGATGACATATAGAGGTAAAAATCCCTTTTTACCTCTATTTATTTTTATTCTTTTAAGTCTATGTGTATAATATGGTGAGTTTTGAAGTATTGATTATTTTCATATATAATACGCATTGCCCGACAAACCTTTACAGACTAAAACTGACTGATCTCCCCTTGATGTTAAACACGGTTGGTGTGGTCGGTGCTGGTGTGAACTCGGCACGTGAATGTTATGTAAACAATAGCAGACGGATCTTACAGATGCTTATATAGAGATAAACTAAAAAATTCAATAATTTAATTACGCTCCATTCGATCGATCTGAAATTTTGATACAATGCATTGTCATCCAAGATCTATCTGTGGTCAAAGTTTGAGCTCTCTAGGACCATCAGAAGTGGTTTGATTTTACGTTGGCAAATTTGAAAAATTGCGGACAGACAGGAACGAAAACAATGAGGACAGACAGGAACGAAAGTAAGTTAATAAAAACGTGGTAACAATAAAAACCATTGGTATAGACCAGGGGTGGCCAGGCCCATTGTAACCGAGAGCCATTTTAGCAGTTTAAAAAATTGTCGAGAGCCGCATTGAAAACTTCATTTTTGATTTTTTTTTAAGTATTTTTATTGGGATTTAATGCTCTAACTTTAAACATTTTAATTGTATTAGCCCTAACTGTATGTTGAAGAAATATATGCTTTACAGCTACACAAATAGACAAATATTTAAATATGTAAATTTATGAAAAGAGACAAACTGATAAAGACTCATAATTATAGTGAATCCTAATTGTTATGATTCTGCCGAGAAGCCTTTGAACTAGCAAGTTTCTTAAAATCCAAGTTAATAGCTAGTAGTTATGGTGCGAAGACGTTTTGTCAGATGCTGGTTACTATTTACTGCTCGGGGCTTTGATTTTATTAACTTCATTTCGAAGTACAAAGATTCCAATCAGTAGATTATACAGAAAATAGATATAAGTCTGAAACTAGCTTTCCTAAGTTGAGGATATTTCACTTCTGGCACGCGAGAGTGGTAGCTCCTTTCTTACAGCCACGTCTAAGGGAACAGTACAAAGGAACACCACCGATTGTGGCGTATCTTGAATATCCGTTGATTCATCAAAAGCCAAACTGAATGCTACACAGTTATTTAAATAATTCCTCATTTTACCTTCATTATAAACGTTTCTGTCTCACATATGTCACTCAGTGGTGTCGCGTGACATTTGAATTTGTGTTATCAGCCACTGAAGTCTAAAACTATTTGGATCTACTATTAAAATTCCGTTCTCGATTTTCTACTTAATAAAGTCCCCATCAGAATAAGGTCGTTTAGCACGAGCAATATTCCAAGCGAAGGCATAACTTGACTCAGTTGAAATGATACCTTCTTTGCTGAAACAGAAAGTAGTGTCTTCTGCTGACACATTTCAGATCTTAACTAAGACATGTGCCTCTTTCTTTCAATAGATCTAGACCAAATTCTTGTCAAACTTCTGTTTTGGTAAAGATTTATTTTTAAAAATAATGTTTAAATGTGGCAGTGTGCCCCGTATATTAGTTATAATAACTATTGATTATGACTTGATTTAAATGTAGAACTGTGTGGAGATCAAAGACTGACCGCCACTGAGCGTGGAGCTGAGCGCGGGTCTTTAGATCCTAAGGGCGGTTAGTTGCATTCAAAGAGTGACCGCCACGAGAGCGGCAGGTCTTAGATGTTACGAAGGAGCCGGGCGCGGTACGGACAAAGACGGCAACTGACCAGGGTGACCAGAGGTTTTAGAATCGTATTCGGGTGCTAACCGGCGCGGTCAGTAGATTCGGACTAGAAGTGCGAAATGTGACGTTCTGGCACGAAAAGTTATCTTGCTTGAATTGGGTATTCGAGGACGTAGCGGAGCGAGAAGACCAAAGGTGTGAGATTCCCCAGGGTAGATGCTGAACAGACGCGCAGGTGGTCTGGGTGGGGGGTCGCACCAGACACGCTTACGTCAAACTGACCCATCCCCCTAATTTTAATCTAGGGAGGGCGGGGGTTGGTGAGTGACACACATGGACTGTGACGGAAGTAGTTGGACATAGGCTTAGTCCCAGATGACTGAAAGATTAGACGGGGCGGAGTCTGAGGGGTATTAAACGGGACGCACTCGAGAGTAAGAAGAACGAGTGAGAGAACGGCCTAAGTGAAAGTTGTGTAGAGTCAGTGTGGTTAGAGCGTAGCTGTTAGGGATGAGTAGCTTAATTATAATTGTACACTGTGTCATGTTAGCTTAGAGAGAAGTCAAATAAACATTATATACAGCTATAGTCCTCTACTTACCTGAATTGTGTTATTTGTTTTATTAGCGGAACAGTTAGTCTTATTCCAACTAACAATATAGCCACCACTCAGCTACATTAAAAAAAAACAAAAAAACTTTCATTATTTTTTATATTATACATGTCAAACGAAAATTTTTACTTTCATAAATTGTTCGCGAGCCGCAATGTGAACACAGAAGAGCCACATGCGGCTCGCGAGCCGCCATTTGGCCACCGTTTGTATAGACTATAGACATTGCAGCTAAATTATCACGGGTACCCGGGCGCAGTTTTACTACCCGGGTGATCGCACGGCAACGAGTATCCGGGTTCCCGGGTACCCATTGACAGACCTAGTCCTGGGTTATGAACCATATATACATTTGAAATAAATATCTTAGAAAGAAACGTTATATTAAAATATTTAGCATATAATTGAATTTATAAAAATTAGTTGCTATGTTTATTCACTATCAAACTATTTGGTACAGCCTGACATTTTATCTTGTTATTTTAATGGCTTAAGTTTTGTTATAGACGACCACGGTGCAAGCTCCATTTCAAGTAACTTCCTAGTTGCAGGCAATAGTTTTAATACCACTGAACTAGGGCCTCGACAGTCATAGCTCATACAGTTGACATCATGCACACTTTTTTTATATCTAGCTGCATGTACCCACAAATGTAGGTCAGAAAGTTGGGGCACCATGAGAGTAATGTGTTGCTATAGTTTAGGGTCTTAATATTTTACCAAACATCACTTAGCTTCATTTAGTTGTTTTTCTTTTACTTGCTTCCTTTTGTTTATGTTACGTTTAGCTTTAATAAAATTATTAACAATACTGTAGTTATAATAAGTATTTTAGATCCTAATTAACGTTAACATGACTTTGGCAATAATAAAACGTCTTATTTTCTGTGAATGCTCCGCAACTTTATAAACAATTTCTTGATTAGAAGCCTCGAGATCTTAAAAGACATGCAGTCAGACAAATAAAACGTACGTTCGATTAGAACGATTTCACTGAAATATAATATATCAATATTCTTATTTTTTCAATTACCTTTGAAAATGCAAGCACATAATTTGCAAGAGCAGAATGGATGCCTTTATCAGCAGTAAATTACGTCATATCTGGTGCACGCGATGTACAGGGCTATATAGACAACTTTCTAGTAAATCCACGTCACCGCCTTACAAATGTTATGAGCTGTAATGGTACGCCGGACAACGATGATAATCACAACAATAACAAAATGTTAGGATAAAACAAGTTAAATTAAAATGACTAATAAACCACTTACATGTACCAGTGTTCAAATTTTTTTTAAAATGTATATAAATTTGCTTCCTGTGTCTTACCCGGTGTGTTGGTGATCGAGATAAGCTATTGTGCCCACATGTCTATTTACACGATCTCCTTGACAACGCTATCAAGTATTTTTGTTGAACGTATGCGTACATATAACTTTCTGCGCAGCATTGTGTGTTCCTTTAAGCAACGGTTTGTTAGTCAAGTGTTGAAATTGATCCGACATGTTTGGTTTTAAAATGTGTAACATTTAATCTTATTTCAACTTTTATCCATACCCGAAGCTATTAAAATTTGTGATATTCGTACTGATAAAAACATATTGTAACAATAGTAACATATGGATTAAATTTGAGAAAGTTGCGTTCCTAAAACACAGAAGTTATTTGTTAGGCCAGATGAACGTAACATCTGAACAATCAAGAAAATCAACACATTCGTTAAAAGCCATTTTGCTTTACTTTTGATGACCTTGTGGATCTTGTGTTAAAGAGGCGGCTGTGTATTGAGACATCAAGGTTATCTAAATATTTCCATTTGTTTGCTGACATTTCTATGATTCATATCACAGTTAAACAAATTCAGGCGATTGAAAAAAAAGGCTGCTGGGTCATGTTTCCCCATTTAAATTTATTGGCAACTTTCCTAACATTTCAATTGACTTGTGTGGCTTAACCGTATTAATGGAAACTAAAGTCATTTTAGATAACTCATTTTGAGGACGATCTTATTTCTGTATTTTTTTTATGTAACAAAACTAAAAAAAGATTCTCGGCTAACACATTTTTAGGGCTTTTATTGTGAAGTTGAAGTGGTACTTACTGTATGAGACATTTTTAATGATATTTACACAAAGATTAATTTTTTTGTTTAAATCATGCAAGTATTTTAAAAACATTACAATGTCATTAAGGTGTTTAATATTTGTGTTTACCTGCAATAGAATCATACACATATTTACATTAGTTATAGGTGTTAAAACGATGTTTTCATTTCCTAACAACAGAAACTCATAATAATCTCGAGCAACATGTCACAATGCCGTGTCATTGTCCTTCTAATTATGCAGTATGTGGCGGTTTTAACGATTAGTTTCATTGATTTATAATTTGTATTCTCGAAAACAAGTGACTATGTTTATGCTGAAAACAGTTTTTTTAAATGATGCCGTAGCTTGTGTTCACGAGTAGTTAGCTGCTACTCATAGATCTTTTAATGTTATGAAGCTTTCACAATTTTATACAAAGTATATTTTTAAAATGCGTAAACAAAATTTCATTACTCCTTTTACTTTCATTCGTAACAATACTGTTATATATGTTATATATTATCTATTATTGTAATGAGTTATTTTTAATTTTGTTATCTTTTTGTATATTAGTGTGTCTTTGTGAATGAAAAATTTCTAAAAGTGTAATAGAGTGCGCTGCAAGTTTCACACGTAATCTCTAATGTTCCCAATAAATCGAGAATGTATAATTATCCAGTTTTTTCTATAATATAACCTACTATATAAAAGCCAAGGTCACTCTGTAATGCTAAGGGACATCACTCTGTAACGCCAAGGAATATAATCAGCATATTTATTTTTTTAAATTGAAAATATAGAAGTAAAATCATAATCATTTTGGTTTCGAGATTAACAGAGAGTGTTGGCGTTTCTAGCCGTAAAATATTATATGACGTCATTGTTTGAGCTTATATTTTAATTTTGGAAGAGGGAACGATGTAAAAAGAGCCGTTAATAGTTTGGTGTTGTATATACAGAAATTTTGTGAAAAATAAATCATTCTAATGTACTAAAATTTAATTATTTATTCTTTTTATTGAACTCATTCACATACCAATTTTTGTTTGTCGGACACACTGATTCGAACGCATGCAATAACATTCACGTAAGTTACTTAGGCTTTTGAAAAAAGTGGCCGCAGTTGGCGCCCAAGACAACCTAGTACATAGGTAATAAAATATTCTAAACTATAAGTGACTGCCAATGTTTGGTCCGTCACTACTAAAAGATAACAGGAAGTCATGTAATGAGAAGTATAGAAATATAAATGAAAGGCTCAAATTATGTTTATAATTTTACAGTTATAGCTTTCATTTTATGATTCATGTCAAAGGACTGTGAGCCGTTGCATAATGGATTTAAAAACTTTGCAAAGCATTTGTGCGAGGAAAGCATGTATTTTTACAGAAAAGAAAGTAAGCTAACGAGTATCAGCAAAACTCATCATCCTCTTAATATTTTAGATTTCCCCATTTTGTTCTATTGTGAAGATGATTGTAATTCTCTTTCAATCCTACATTCGCAATCCAAATTCCATAGCTTTTTATTTTTGAAGTTTATTACATGTATCTGAAATTTAAAAGGGAAGATAAGACTAGAAAACAAATTACTACTAGGCCTAAATCTTATTGTGTTCATCCCTTAGCGAAGCAATGTTATTGGACTCGTCATATCGTAACTGCAGTATTCATTCACATGTTAGTTTGAACTATCTTATATTAGACGCCCCTTCTATATAGAAGAATAGTGCGACCTACGCTATCCATGCTGTGTGTCTAGTCTTGCATTTTTATTTAGTATTGATGGAGTATTAGTTTCGCTAGTTTCCCCAGGCAACCCATTCCACTTCAGAATCCCGGACGGGAAGAACGAGAATGTATATGTTTGTTCTTACATACGGAATAAAAGAAACGTGTTATCATCCCCATGTGTATCTGAGGGTCGTATTAGATTATCTTTGTTTTGTATTTCCAAGTCAGAATTTATTGCCTTATGTATTATTACTACTTTGCTCTTTGTTTATTGGCGATTAAATCGCCAAATTAAGTTTTATCATCGTCCTCTGAATTTGAAGAAGTTGTCCGCTTTTATCTTTTATAATAGCATACGCTCCTTCTATCCATTAGTGTGCGTCCAACGATTTTCTTACATTAGTTGTTTCGTTTTGTTTTTTCAAATGTATATGTAAATTTTTTTTTAAATGGAATTATATTATTCAATTTTCAATATTTGTGTAAACATAAATTGTTATCCTAATGATAAAATAAAATATGAAGTAAAAATTTTTACCGTTTGTGCCATAAATCCAGGAAGATTATGTTTAAACGTTTAAAATGGTTTAAAAAAATATTACTGATTGGCATATTTTAGCATGCATATTCTAAAATTTGTATTAAAAAGTTTCACTAAAAAGTTCAAGTGTATAAAATGTTTAACAAAAAGATTTATATTGATCTGTCCACAGATTACATTAAGTTGCAAAGTTTGTTTTGTTTACTTAAGGCAATGTCCTTGAAAAGTCTTTTTTGCAGTACAAGGTTGGTTGGAGGGGTTTTATTCAATGATTTGGAAGAAGATGACTTCAATGTACTGAGTAAACTTGACCTCAATCTCCTCCCCAACCTCTCCCCGGTTCATATGTTGGGGGAACAAGTTCCTTTCAAGTTTCAAACGTGCGTTTGTCAGACAAATGAGAATACTCTGTCTCTGAGCATAAGGAGTTGGTCAGGAAACAGAACACGTGACTTAAGTTGGCCTGTCGTGGTTCAATGGAAGGCGTCAGTTATAAATGAAATCACAGAGGCAACACTGGATTTGAACACAGTGACGTCAACATTCACACTATCAACAACCTCCGAGACGTCTGAAAACGATGGCATCCTGCAAGTAGCTGTTCACCTGAGTGATATCCATGATTTTATCTCAGACAGCTCTATCCTGTTAAAATGGAAGGTAAGGTTAATGACCAATCCTGACACACTTCTAACGGAGCAACAACCATCTGAAACACGTGAAGAACTAAGTGTCAAGGGTCACATACGAGCCGCGTTAAACCTTGCCAGCACTATTAGAGACTCAATGAACAGTGAAAGATGCCGGGAACACATTAAAACCTTAAATCGTCAGCTGTCACTCACCAATATTGTTAATGACAGAAAACTAACGCATTTGGACTCTAGGGTTGGAGAAGCCGAAGAAAGAATCGATAAATTGCTATTCGACTTCGGTGAACAAAGTGAGAGAGTCACTGAATTCATGTCCAAATGGAAAGATGGCGTCACTCTTGTGCAGGAGTGGAAAATGAACAGCGAGGAATTGACTCAAACAGATGAAACTGAGCCATTAAATAATGCAAAAGATGGTAGGTAGTATAGCCCAGTCACTTTTAAATTAAGGACAAATGTAAAAACAGTAGTCTTTACTTTAATATTGTTAAAGCAATTATTTTATTTCTAGGAGGAGAAACATATTTTGAAATAGAAAATACCTTGCAGTATTTAGCTAAAGATTTTCCATAAATAGTGTTAACTACAATAGCCATTCAACGTAAGTCTTTGGGTGTGAATCTATGGCGGATTAAAGGGGGGGGGGCTGAACGAGCTAAAGCCAGGGGCCCCCGATGAATTAGGGGCCCCCAAATTAGTTATATTTTATAATAAAGGTGGACAAATGTTTGCATGAAATCCCGAAAATATCATCAATTAAATAAATTAACAAAATCTTATCTATAAATCTGATCGCTAGTTGGACACGATTTGATAAAAACCTGATTTTAAAGGCTCAATAAGAGAAAATACGGTCTATTTTAAATACAACGTAATAGTCTGCACTGTAAACCTTAGGGTTGACAATCTAGATATATAAAAATCAAAGTATGTATGTATGTATGTATGTCCTTTATAGCTGACTAAACCATTCATCCGATCACCATGAAACTTTAGAAAATTGAGTATGCTTCCGGAATGGTTTGTGTGAAAAATAATTTGAACAATGACAAATATATCTATTATGATCCAGATCGAAATAAACATGTATTTAAAAATTCATTTCTTGCATCGATTTGGCCTGGGGGCCCATAAAGTTGGTTTTTACTTATATGAGGTATATGAAAATTAATTTCAGCGTTAGCAGCTTGGAAAATGAATGGATCCTGACCAAACTTGATACATACAAACTTGATAGCCCATATTAAAATTACATATGGCATATAACTCCTAATGTCCTAAAAAAATTTTTTGTAAGCGTTTAAGACATAATTACCATTATGATTCACACGACCTTGAAAAATATTGACCAATATATTTAATATGATCCAGATTGAAATAAACAGGTATGTTAAAGTTCATTTATTGCACCGATTTGGCCTGGGGGCCCATAATGTTGGTTTTTGCTTATATGAGCTATATGAAAATTAATTTCAGCGTTAGATTCTACTAAAAATTAATGGATCTTGACCAAACTTGGTATATAAGAACTTGAGAGCCTATATTTAAAAAATGTATGTCACTGAACTCTTAATGTCCATTCCTTTGGACCCAGGGGCCCCAAATGTCTTTTTTCGTACATGTTTAATATTTTATTCCCCATTCAATTTTTAAAGATTTTGACAAATATTAATTAAAATATCCATTACGATAAAGATTAAAATAAACAGTTGTTTAAAACTTTACCACTAGCACTGACTGGGCCCGGGGGCCCAAGATTTATCTTTTCTTGTATAAGCTATACAAGTATTATTTTATTTATCCGACCCCTATAAAAATTTGGAAAGTTGTTGAATACACTCCTACAAAGGTTTCTGACATAATTATTTTCTAAATTACAACTATTAGGGGGCCGGGGGCCCAAAATGTCTTTTTTTCTTTTATGAGCTGAATTAACAGTTTTTTTAAAAACATTGCATACTGGGTTCATGGATGATTCCTGATACAAAAATACTTGAGGGCCCATATTAAAAATACTATGGGAAATCGAACTTCTACTGTCCATTCTTTTTTTTTCTTTTTTTTTGGCCGAGGGACCAAATTTTTAAAGATCTTTTGTAATCTTTTATGACGTTTTTCTCCTTTCGATTTTACACGATCTTGACAAATATTATCACAGATATCCCTCATTCCCCAGATTGCAATATATAGGAATTTTGAAATTTACATCTTGCATCATTTGGGGCGCCGGTGTCACGAAATAAAGTCTCCCCCAAAATAAAGTCTCCCCCCGGAGAGTTTATTTTAAAACAAAGTCACCCCCGGAGACTTTGTTTTAAAATGAAGTCTCCGGGTTAAAATAAACCCTCCCCTTAATTATTGGAAATTATGAATAATTGTTTTATTAAACTTTATGACTTAAAACATAATTTGTATTTGTTCTACATTCATTTCTGTATGATTATTGGAAATTGAGCAATCTTAAGCTTTGTCAGGGGCGTAGCAATTTGCGGGCTAAGTGGGTGTATGCCCGTATAGACACATATTTAGAGTAGGTTAATTGCCCAGAGTTATTTAAAAGAATATCAGACAAATGAACTGAAATACAAAGATGATCAAGTAATACGAGAACGTGACACCGATATTTTGGAACAAGAATTCACTCTTTACGTTTGTGGGTAGATCATGTGTTAAGGACCTAAACGAAATTACCGATTTCTATGTGTGCATTGAAATAATTCAAAAACATTATTACTGTCTATTATCGGTAGCGTTTACTAAAGTTACTGGAGAAAATTTAACAAATCAAATGTAGCCAAGGTTTTTAAATTTAGAAAATAAAGTAAAAAAACAGGTTAAACGATTAAACAATCAGTGTCTTAGCTAGGGTTGGTGATACCCATTGCGTTAAATTCACAATATAACCCAGATCAAAGTGTTGTGGAGATCTGGGTTGAGATGAGGCGCTTAGTTAGCTTGAGATTCCCGTTTAGGTGTGCCGCTGAATTAGTAAGGCATAAGGTCAATGACCTACGGAATGTTAGAATCCTGGAGACTTAAGGGGTAACACAGAGGTGGGCTTGTTTATTGATGAAATGCGACAGGAAAACATGAAGCGTCTTTTGTTGAGCGGGTAAAGACTAGCTATATGTCTTAGTGGATAGATTGCTTCAAGGTGGGCACGTATTGGCCATTTAAGTTGTCTATCGAGTCATAGTTAGCTGAGGTATGAAGAAGTCTGCTTAGGAAACGGTGGTCAAACCGCGGTTCGTGAGCCGCATGCGGCTCTTCTGTGTTCACATTGCGGCTCGCGTGCAATTTATGAAAGATATATTAAAAGGATTACTGAAAGATTTCCAAGCCAGGTTTTATGACTCATAATGCTTCAATGCAACTCTCAACAATTTTTAAATATTTTAAAACGGCTCTCAATTACTCAGGGTCTTGTCACATGTAGTCTAATGAGTTATTATAATGTAATAATCACGCAAAGGGAGGCATTAGGGAGTAATTTATATGAGTGTGTATGTGTGTATGTATGAATTTATGTATGTACGTATACATATATGTATGTATGTATGTATGTATGTATGTATGTATGTATGTATGTATGTATGTATGTATGTATGTATGTATGTATGTATGTATGTATGTATGTATGTATGTATGTATGTATGTATGTATGTATGTATGTATGTATGTATGTATGTATGTATGTGTGTGTGTGTGTGTGTGTGTGTGTGTGTGTGATGTGTGTGTGTATGTATGTATGTATGTATGTATGTATGTATGTATGTATGTATGTATGTATGTATGTATGTATGTATGTATGTATGTATGTATGTAAGCATGTATGTATGTATGTAATTATGTATGCATATATGTATGTATGTAATTATGTATGCATATATGTATGTATGTATGTATGTATGTATGTATGTATGTATGTATGTATGTATGTATGTATGTATGTATGTATGTATGAATGAATGTATGTATGTATGTATGAATGAATGTATGTGTGTTTGTATGTATGTATGTATGTATTTATTTATGTATGTATGTATGTATGTGTGTGTGTGTATGTATGTATGTTTGTATGTATATATGTACGTACGTATGTATGTATGTATGTATGTATGTATGTATGTATGTATGTATTTATGTATGTATGTATGTATGCATGTATGCATGTATGCATGTATGCATGTATGTATGTTATGTATGTATGCATGTATGTTTAATATTTTGTTTAATAATTTTTTTTTAATATTTGAAAGATAAATTTTGCAATGCATGTACTAGTTTTTGTAATGAAAGCATTTATCATTTTTTTAAAAAGAATCTTTTCTCACTATGCGATTTGCAATTGTAGCTTAATTGTTATCCTCGAAGTATTTTATACCTACTAAAATGAAAATAATAACCTGTAGTTGTGATTCTCTTGTGTTAATACTCTTTTTATCTCCTAAAGCTTTCTAATATTTTAGAATATCTAGCAATATAAATAGTAAAATCAATGTACCATTTAAAGACTTTGTAAAATATGTTAACGGATAGATACAATTTTCTTAATTATTTCTTCTCTTATGGACACAACTCTAGATTGGGCTGTCCAGTCCATAATGTCATAATTAGTTTAGACACTCTAGAAAGGGGCGGTATAAATTATAGGCAGAAAATTTAATGTTAGTCATGAATATTGGAGCCAACGTCTAAATTTTTTGTAACATGTGTAAAATGCTTTGAAATTTTAATATATTCGTTGTATTTAAAACTGTTATCGCATTTAAAAATTCAAATTCATAAAGAAAAATAATACACGTGTACAGTAAA
Source organism: Ampullaceana balthica (assembly GCA_944989445.1). Lineage (NCBI taxonomy): Eukaryota > Metazoa > Mollusca > Gastropoda > Lymnaeidae > Ampullaceana > Ampullaceana balthica. Next base: position 3,174 of record CALYLW010002623.1, on the reverse strand, counting down.
AGATAATTTCCCAATCGTGATATGAGATAATCTATCGTGCATGGTAATGTTATGAAAATAAGGTTAAATAATTGCGCTGTATTTCTGAATGTTTACAAAATAATTTAATTTTAAAAATCTATGTCTGTGTGTGTACGCAAACTTTTGACTAAATAAAAGTAACTGAAACTGAAATCACATTTATTCCGTACAAAGCATTTGTAATATCTAACACACACACACACACACACACACACACACACACACACACACATATATATATATATATATATATATATATATATATATATATATATATATATGTATATAAGCTCAATATGTCACCCCCTCACGACTAAACCCATAGTCCTCCTCCGAGTCTTCTAGTGCCAAATAACGGGAACAAACTTAATTTTAGATTTTGTTTTACCCCTTGTGATAGTGTCAGCTAGTGCAGTCAGCACCACTAGTACCCCCCCACCCACCTCCATTGACGCCTCGCCTCTGCGTCTCACAATAACAATGCATAGCCCACAGAGTTTATTTAAAAAAAGACTTTATAATCAGGTCAGAAGTTAAACAGGTCAGTGTCGTAGCCCGATTTTTGTTCCCTCCGTGCGGTTACTTAATTAGGTCACTCCCACCCTTTCCCCCCGACTCTAGATATTAAGAAACCTTCTCATCGTCTGAACACCCGACGTTGTACAAACTTACTATTTATAGTAACAACACAAAGCCATGCCTATAAAGACATAATCCTTGCTTTATGAAACAAAACAACTGCCTTTTTACACCCCAAAACTGCCTGTGCGTCAATTTGCACAGCGGAAAAAAATCAAGTAATTAAGGAATTTTTCAAATTATATCACGCCCCTGAGAAGTGTCAAATGGTATCGTCCGCTCCCCCCTCTTATCTCTCTATATCTACGCCACTACCATAAATAGTATTACAGTAAACATGTGTGAATATTATGTCACGCCCCTGAGAGGTGTCAAACGGTATGGTCCACAACGCCCTCTTATCTCTCTATTTCTACGCCACTACAATAAGTAGTATTACAGTAAACATCTGTGAGTATTATGTCACGCCCATGAGAGGTGTCAAACGGTATGGTCCACACCCCCCTCTTATCTCTCTATTTCTACGCCACTACAATAAATAGTATTACAGTAAACACGTGTGAATATTATGTCATGCCCCTGAGAGGTGTCAAACGGTATGGTCCGCACCCCCCTCTTATCTCTCTATTTCTACGCCACTACAATAACTAGTATTACAGTAAACATGTGTGAATATTATGTCACGCCCCTGAGTTGTGTCAAACGGTATGGACCGCACCCCCCTCTTATCTCTCTATATCTACGCCACTACCATAAATAGTATTACATTAAACATGTGTGAATATTATAGCAATACACAAGTAAGTATTCTTTATTCTTTTGATTTTTAATGATCTCTTTGTTTTATATCGAAAGTATGTTGGGGACGAATTTATTTTGGGGGAGACAATATTTTACAGGGTAGGGGCGAAATTATTTTAATCGGGGAGGAAACATTTTCTCCCCGGAGGTATAGGATGTTTTTAAACAGAGTCTCGAGACTCTGAAGACATTATTATTTTATAACATCCGTTTTAATTAACATGGGGCATAGAGAATGTAGACATTTTATAACACCCGTTTTAATAACACGGAGAGCAGAGAATGTACTAGAGAATCATGAAATTAGCAGAAAGTATGTCGGGAGCAACGGAAACCCCTCTTCCTAGATTTAACGAAGGCATTTGACCTGGTCAGCTTCAAGGGGCTGCTACGTATACTGGAAAAAATAGGATATCCGCCGCGGCTTCTCTCCATCATCGAGTCCTTCCACACCAATATGCACAGCACAGTGTTTTTCGATGGTGCCACCTCAGAACTCTTCCCAGTTTGTAGAGGAGTCAAACAGGGCTTTGTACTGGCTCCAACACTCATTGGTATCTTTTTCTCGATGCTATTGCGACATGCTTTCGAGGTCTGCTCCGAGGGTGTGAACATTCATACCAGGACGGATGGAAACCTATATAATATCAGCCGGCTCCATGCGAAGAGCAAATTGAAAATGTATTAATCAGAGAATTGCTTTTCGCGGATGACGCAGCCCTTATCTCACATACAGAAGCAGGTCTCCAACAGCTGGTCAATAAGTTGTCTGAGGCATGCAATGATTTTGGTTTAACGATTAGCCTCAAAAAGACCAACACTATGAGAGAAGGCACTGACCGCCATCCAGCAATCTCCATTGAGGGAAACACCTTGGACGTCGTCGATGATTTCACCTACCTTGGCAGTAACATCACAAGCATACTCTCCCTGGATAAGGAAATAGGAACCAGAATCGAAAGGCCGCATCATTAATGGCTAGGCTGAATCACAGAGTGTGGAACAATGCGCAGCGCAAAGATAGGACGAAAATCACTGAGAACCACGCCTGCGTGCTCAGCACACTCCTCTATGGCAGTGAGTGCTCGACGACCTATGCCAAGCAAACAATGCAGCTCAACAGCTTCCACTTACGATGCTTGCATAGGATCCTACACATCAAGTGGCAGGACAAGATCACCAATGTCAAGGTACTCAGAAGAAGCCATATGCTGGGTATGCACTCAATTCTGAGTGAGAGGCGCCTGCAGTGGTTATGTCATGTCCGCAGGATGAGCTCGGAGCGCATTCCTAGAGCTTTGCTTTACGGTGAGCTGGCAACCTGTAAGAGAAAAAGAGGTCGCCCCTGCTTGTGCTTCAAGGACGTCTGCAAGAAAGACTTGTCACTGGCGCATATAGACCAAAACACGTGGGAGACCATTGCCGAGGAGTACACCTCCTGGCGGGCAAAAGTGCGTGAGGGCATTCAAGTCGCGGGAGCATCCCTCATAGCTTTGAGTGAAGAGAGAAGGGCCAGGAGAAAGGCAGGGGGGGGGCAGAGGAGCAGGAGTACACGCCATCGTCCCATGAGGACGGACGGACGGACGGTTGCCATGTAGTTACATTATTTGAGCAAAGACAATTTTAATATATTTTTATTTTACTCTGAAGGGACGAGTTTTATGAAATACATACAATCTATAAATAGCTTGAACTATGAACAAGAAAATGTTCTCACTACGCTCAGTGTATAACTAGGTTAGGAGAAAGCTCGCATTTTATTTACATTGCATC